>JAPYYS010001980.1:0-15392 GCA_030522525.1 Campopleginae sp. 14b
TCCATGCCCTAATTCTCATCAAGCCCTGAACCAGGCAGGCAAAAACATTATGAAACGCACATCATGTGTGCAGGCGCCGTACATACAACAGACCAATTCGCTACCACGCTTTAAATTATCGTTTTTTGTAAACACCATGCAAGTGAAGGTCAAAATGTTGCATGACGGCATTGCAGTACCAATGAAGTGACGACGAAGCAACAAAAAACAGTATTACTGAAAGCAAGTTGAACACACACGGTAACGCAATGATGGAGCAAATCAAAATGATGAGATTTGGCAAAGGAGAAAAAGAATTTCGTTGCATTCCAACGATGCTCATACGAATGATCGCACACGAGGAACCTTTTGTTCGGATCGAATGACGAACAAGTGCATTCAATTTCTGGTTGATAATCGACGATCCTTTCCACCCTTTCCAAATTGTGGGGCGCACAGCATCGATATTTATTCTCGTTGGTGAAATGCGGTGAAACGTAAATAACAAATGAACGCACAGTCGCACAATTTTGCAAGAAAGAGCAGGACAATGAGGAAAGAGGTTTGAAAAAGAATAAATAGTTGTGAATTGAAGCAGCAGCGGGATGATGAGAAGTGGAGGAGGAGAAGAAACTCCCGAGACGAATGCGACGAAGGGGCCAACGATCAGAGGGCGCGCGTGCGTTAGATCTTATTCCTCGCGCATGCGAGAACATAACCCGACCTAAAACGAATCTCTTATTCGTTCGCAGCCTCGCTCCAAGCTGCTCCAGCATTTCTTACGAGCGGGTATAACGAAGGGCGAATAAAGAAGAATGGATGAGACCGAGCGTTGCTCCACCTGGTGCTTTTTATTCTATTTACGCGTTTCCTAAAGTCCGGTATAAAAAAGCTTGCGTTTTCGATCAGAAATCTTGTCAAAAATGGTTCAATCTCTCCTCCTCGAGGATTTCGTTGGTTTACTTCGCTCTGGGGATTCCGAAGGATCCCAGAGGTCGTGGCTCGGCGATTCTCGATAAATATCCAGCCGTAAGGACGCCCAGGAAGTCGCGATCGTTTCCTTCCTTGCGACAAGCCTCATTTCCGTTTTTGTGCCCGAACTCCACGTGCTCGCCAATGGCACGAGTTTCATGAATGAATTTGTACGATCGAGAGTCCCCGGACTGTGCGTGTACGTTCCTTGAGCGTTCCGGAGGATTTTCTGACTCTCCGGAACGCTAGACGCGAGATTTCTTTGCTGACAATAATAAGGAGCGACGAGCGATCGTTGGCTCGGATAAATTCGGTTGTCCATGCATTGGCACGTTCGTCCGTGCAACGGGACGAGACGAATGGGGAGAGTCGAGAATCGCACGTGCAAATGCGTGCGAGGAACGCGTCCAGGTTTTTCGTTGCACAAACCATGTCGATGGCATTGAAATATAAGGATGAGAGAGGTTCGTGCAGTAGCTCGAGTTAACGCCTCTGTGCACCAGCGCGCGACCATTTTCTGTCTTTCTCCGCTTACCTTTGCGCCCCCGCACACACATTGAGAAACTTTCTCATTGTATGGTCTTGAAAACGCCACGGGGTTTGATTTTGACACGAGGCCGCGGTACACACTCGTCAATCTTTCCTCTCGCAATGCACGAGAAAACTTGGACCTTGGACGACGCGGCAGAGCGAGAGAGAAAGCCAGACTAAGTGTGAGTAGGCGGTGTGCAAGAATATCGATTATTTGTGGTTGCGGCACGCTGCTGCGCTTGCTTTACAAATTTTGTACCCGCCAACGCCACGCCGAACCTACACGGACCCTACAAACTCTTCGTCCCGTGACGTCAGTCCCTCCTTATTTCAGCAGCGGCCTACGAAACCATACGTCGCGTGATCAATTCATAAATTTTCATCCTTTCGATTCCCCGTCCATCGATCTAATTTTATTTCCGACATTCCTGTGTGGAGAATCGAAAAAAAAGTCATGGACCAGTTTCTCGAAAAAATCTTCGGCACCGTCCGCTGATTTATTGATCGAGCGATGTTGACGAGCTCTCAATCGACGCGAGACTCTCCTCCACTTCCGGTTCGTTTTTTCAAGTTGAATTTTAAAAAATGGCAAATTTATGAGTTTATAACTCGATCGCGTACATTCCAAAGAGTACGACGAGTCCTCCGGTGCATTCCAATCACTACGATCACGTCGAATCGGTGGTATGCGCGATGCCCCCTCTTCTCAGTGTGCGCCACGCCGGCCGGTGTGCATGGCTCTCTCGGGCATCGGCGTTAACGGTATCGGAGAAAGTTTCGCACATAACGCCATCTGCATTTATCAGATTGCATCCGCGTGGCTTTTCTCAACGAGACCATCCCAGCTCGTTGCTCATTTTTTATCACGTCCTCTATTTCCTTCGCGCTAATTAATTATCCACATAATTCCAACGGCACACACACACGAGGCGATGCCAAAATCGATTGCGCCGTCATTTTACTCGTTTCCATGCCGTACGCGACCACGAGACCAATCATTCGAGGGCAATTTTTAAGCACACGCTTTTCTGTACGACACTGAAGTTCGCAAAGTTGGGCTCCAACGAAAAATACATTTTTTTTATTAATTTTTTCTTGAGTTCCCAAAATTATGACAATTTTCGTATCGATTTTCATTTTGGATCTTAAAAAATCGAGGTTTTATTATTTTGTTTAAATGTTGAATAAGAATCGTGAGATCTGGCAAAGAAAAAAATGAATTTCGTGGCATTCCAATCGTCGAAACTTCAGCCTCGTCGTTTCTGTTCACCTTTTGCGTATTTTGTCTCATCCAAGAAAATAATAACACCAAAGTTTGCACCGAAAAATATTTATTTTCATGATACTTTGTTTATTTTTCAAAATAATGCAAATTTTTCAAGCCGATATATTTTTATGGCTCCAAATTAAATCCTCAAAATAAATGATGGGCTTTGGTTGAGAAAAAAACGAAATTCGTTGAATTTCAACGATGCAAACTTCAGCATCGTCGTGAATTTCGATTGGCGATCTTTTCCGGATTTCTATTAATCCTAGAATGACCTTGAACATGTCTCGTGCTGCACGTTGCAAATAATGCGTTGGGGTTCGTGCTGAGAAAAAAATGTGGCTTATATTAGCGGGTGATAAGATCGAAACTATGTCTCTCTCGGTCTCTCTTCCTCCTCGCGGATTCCACGTCCGTTCTTCATCGCAAACACGCCACGTTCAATGAGCGGCATCATTCATGAGTTCGACGCCATCGTATATGCACGAGTTTCGTCCTATACACACATGCACGCGTGTATTAAGAAACATAGTGGCCGTAAGTGGATACAGAGGTTTGATGACGGTGTCGTTTGACGATCGTGACGTTGGGAACGAAACCGAAATGGGTGTCTGCGAGCCACGATTCTTACGCAGTGTTTTTTTTTTTTTTTTTTTTTTTTTTTTTTTTTTTTTTTTTTTTTTTTTTTTTTTTTTTTTTTTTTTTGGTGTTTTTTTGATAATTTTTATTTTCTTTTTCGTTTCTTCCTTTTATCGACACTCACTCCTGGGCATAAAAACACTTCGCTCTCCTCTCGAAATAAGCCTCGAATTCCGCTGAGGAGAGTTTCGAAATTCCAACATGGATTGGTTGCATCCGAGAGACGCAATTGTCCGCTGCAATTAATAGAAAATTCAGGGCGTCGAAAAGAAAAAGCATATGCTGGCATATCATTCGTTTGCGTATGCAAAGTCACATGTATATAAAGACACTGACTGTTCGGGCTATAGCGAATGAGCTTGTTTGTCCCATATGACGAAAACAACGCTCGACCACGATGACAATTGTCTCTCAACGAAATTAACCTTTATTACGCGTGTGTACGTGTTGCTGGCAATATTATTCGCCAGAGACATCCACACGTTGCATATGCGACCATCCAATCCACTTATACACGCAAATTTTTCGAGTCGAAGGTCTCATTATTTTATTTTTTTTATTTCTATTAATAATCCTTTGAGCTGTAATGGAAAATATCGATGAGAACGAACCAAGGGCTTTCCAAAAACATTTACTCATCGAGGCCTCGTTAATCCAAGTTTTTTCTTCTACTTGCCGCCATTTTTCTATCGTCTATTTGAGGAAAGTGGGCGGTATTTACGCGTAATGCAACCGTTGCAAACGCCATTTGCTAATAATACTAGTGCTCCGAGCTCTCTGCGGGGTTTTTCGACGCGCTCACAGAAAAAGGGTGTCGCCGACCAGATCTCAAAGAATCAGAGACACGAATACGTGGCGAGTGACCTCTTAAAAAACAGCTGAGCAAGTGTGCGTTACATTTACCAAAAGCTGCTCCAATTTTGAGTTTCTCTTCGCATTGACAGTTTCATCTCTCGTTATTATTTCGTACGGATGGACCATTCTTGGGTTTGAAAAACTTCGAATCTATGACGTTGAAGTTTGCATCGATGGAATGGGACGAAATTTTTTTTTCCCCTTGGCAAATCTCATCATTTTAATTAAGAATTTCATTGTGACGATGAAACGATCGGTTTTTGGCCCAAAAAAAATTTACCGGCTCGAAATGTTTGGAGTATTTTAAAAATTGAACAAATCGTCGATAAAAATCAATATTTTTCGTTGCAGTCCAACGTTGCAAACTTCACCACCGTTCGAATATCCTTTCTGTAGATTTCCGAGTTTCACTGCCCCGAGTCGTCGGCGTTAAATTTGCAAAAAGCTTTTGAAAAAATTTTCTACGTAAAAAAAAAAAACTTTCCGCACTCCACGGTGAGTCCATGACATTCTGAGGGCTTGCCGATAGATTTTGACTTCCGTAATGGAACGGACGATTCAGTAAGATGAGGAAAGTTGATCCGGTGTGCCCTGAATCGACGTGTTTAGGAAAATTGAGTGAGAATTTTTGCGTTCGTTGTTTTTATTATCGTAGCTCATGAGTCCGGGTTTTCTGTGGATCGGGAATCTTTAACGGTCAGAGTAGGATCGACGCGCTTCTAGAGAATTGTAAATCGCGAGGGTTGAGCGAACGCGAGGGCGTTAACCGGAAGTAGCGAGGCGTGAAGCTGGACAAGTTACGCCCGTTTGTTTACGAGGAACGAGACGTATGGCGTGTGCATGAAATCCAAAGAGATTGCAACATATTCGCAAATCCACAGGGTGCCGAAGGGCGTTTCCGAAGGTGAAGCAAAACCCGGAATGCCTGTTGGTATGCGCTCGACTCTGTTTTCTCACTCTGCGCCTCGTACGTCTCATTCGCGCCAAGCCATTTCCATACTACGACGAGAGAGAGAGAGAGAGAGAGGGAGAGAGAGAGAGAGAGAGAGAGAGAGAGAGAGAGAGAGAGAGAGAGAGAGATACTTATTCTTCTGTTTCTTCTTCTTTCTCTTCCTCCTCCGAGTCGTATTCTTTGCTCCCCCTTCGGCTCAACTTCCACGCTGTGCGTTTATATTTAAGCTCGTGGCCCTCTCTCGGCAATGCGCACAGAATGCCGCAATGAAATCGACCAAGAAGCAGCCGCGTGTCCGATATGCACGCAGCACACTTTTTCCTATCTGGTCTATCGCGAAATATTTCGCGTTCACGAATCGCTTGAAAATATAAAATGATGCTACGAAAACTAGTCGAGTCCAATGGCGACGGAGCGTTCTGCACCGCAAAATGAAGTTTCCAACGTTGGGCTCCAAGGAAAAATATTTTTTATCCAATTTTTTATTCAATTTCCAAAATCCATGACAATTTTCGCTCCGATTTTGTGTTTTGATAAAAAAATCAATTCGTTTTATTATCGTGATGAAATATTTTGTTAGAATCTTGAGATCTGCTCAGGAAAAAAAATTAATAAATAAAAATAATAAAAATATTAAAATAAATAAAAAATATTAAAAATTTCGTTGCATTGCGACGATGCAAACTTAGAAAAGGTACCGGAAACGCCGGCTGCCGTGGGAATTTTATCGCGTAAGGAAATAACGAAAGAGAGGAAAAAGGATTTTTCATCGGCGATGAAAAATCATTTTTCATGCCAAGGCAGAGGGGGAACTTCATTCGTTTTCCGGCGCTCGTTTCGTTATCTTTTATCGAGAAAGCGGAAGAAGATGGAAAAATATCTTTTGTCCGCTTTTGACACGTTTCGGGTTTTTTTTTCTCGGTACTTTTTCGAAAAATTCATCGCCGGTCAACAGCGATCGAGATTTTTAAAAATCGACTGTTCCCGACGTCGTTATCGGAAATTATCACCGTCCCGATTTTTCCATGAACTTGTACGAGCTGTAAAAACGTGAGAATCAATGTGAGTGATACGCCCCGCCGCGGCAACACGAGGAAAGATGAGAAAATTAGAGACGGAGAGTCTGGAACGAGAACCGGAGGTAACATCCGGTCTCGTAGATCTCTCGCTACTAATTTCACGCAAGCATTCTCCCTTCCCAGTCTCTCTCTGTCTCCCTCGCGTACACCAACATGAGAGTCTATTCGTTTTCGGCTTCGAAATATTGCCCAATTAATAAAAACGCTCGTCGTTCTTTTCGCACGCGGCAATGAATGAACAAGTTTTTTTTTCCCAGAATTTCGTGGTTCCATCCACACGTTTATTTCGTCAACGTTATTTTTCGCCATTGCACTCTGAAACCGTAGATTTTATGATAAACCAACGAAAACACGTTTTAAATAATTAAATTTGTTGATTCCTCGAGACGCACGCGGCCCTTTAATCCACTGAGCGAAATTTCGTCAAATTATCATAATTCAATGACCAGAAACGGGGAGCACCGAAAATTACGATTCGAAAATTTGGATCGTTGAAAAAAAAAAAAAACGAAAAATGTATTTTTTCATCATTATTTCGATAATTAATTCACTTTTTCCATTTTTTTAAAGGAAATTCAATTTTTGAATCGCAAAAAAGTACCTCCCACTATTTTTCCTAAAAAAATCCGGAAAATTTTGCAAACCGAATAAAAAATAATGAGTCTAAGGAAATTAGTCGAGTCGAAATATGAAAATAAGAAGAGAATGTAAAAAATGTGAAAAACTAATGAAATTTGTTTGATTTGAATGACAGGGTACGAATGGACCTCGTCCAACGTACGCAGGAGCAAATAACGGTAACGCCGGAAGTGGGGGCGGCGGTGGTGGGGTCGGAGTGGGCGTAGGACCGAGCGCCGGAGGACATGGACTGAAGGGTGGCGCTGGTGGTGGACCGAGAGGAGGTAATCCGGTGCAATATCGGGCTAGCGGTGCCGGTGGTACAGCATGGGGTGCGGCACCGTCCCATGCGGCAGCGGCAGCCGCAGCAGCCGGTTATGCACCGTACACGAGGTATCCAAGTGCCGCTGCCGCAGCCGCAGCCGCAGCCGCACAGATGCCAGTCGGAGCTCAGCAACTTCCGCCCACGACGAATCCTTACGCGGCTACTGCCTACGCTCAGCATGCCTCGGTAACTCAAAACTTGTATATTCTTTGCCTCAAGGTCATTTCCCACCTGCGTCTCTTATACCCAATAACTCATCAATCCATCAATCCGATTCGACTTTTCCTGTTTTACCTATTTTCTCTTTCGGTTAATTCACCATATGGCAAAGAACCGAAGACGCTGAAGTTTGCACCGTTGGAATGCAACGAAAAATATTAATTTTTATCGTCCATTTGTTTAATTTTTATAATGATCCAATTTTTCCGAGCTAATATATTTTTCTCGGAGCAAAAATCGATCGTTTTATCATCACAAACAGATTCTGCATGAAAATATTACGTTGCATTTCAAGGATGCAAACTTCAACGTCATAAGAACTGTCTAAAAACTCATCATTGCCTTTTTTCCGTCGTCACGCAAGTAAAATAAAAAATTAGGTCGTTTTTTTTTTTTTTTCAAGATCAATTTTTCAATTTTGAATTTTCCGAAAGAAAATAGAATGAGAATTTCGATAAACATCAGTCGTTTTTCGTATTTCGTATCGGAAGTAAATTAAAAAAAAAAATGGTAAATTTGAAAGAACATCAATTCAGATTTAGCCATTTGCGGAAAGCCTTTTTTGGTCGACACGGATTTAAAGAGAAAATAACTTCGTTTCTATTTTATTTTTTATTTTCTGATTTTATTTTACGAGAAAAAAACAGAGTAAATAAAAACAACGTTAGAATTTCGATAAACATCAGTCGTTTTTTCTTTTTCATATGTGGAGTAAATTTAAAAAAAAAGTTGAATTAGAAAAAAAAACATCTTGTAAGAATAATCCGTTTTCGGAATGTAATAATTATCAGAAATTTTATCTCGATTTAGCAGTACGGGGGACAAAGAGTACCAACAGCATCGTCGCCGGCGAACACGCACAGTAGCTCGAGCAGTGCAACCGGAAGTCAAAGCGGCACGATGAGCACGAGCCTGAGCAACAACGCTATGCAGGGACAACAGCCTGAACAATTGTCAAAAACGAATCTCTACATACGCGGTCTCGATCAAAAAACAACTGACAAGGATCTCGTCAACATGTGTTCTCAGTGAGTTTACAATCGTCTCTCTGAATTCGCAATTCCAAAAAATTAAAAAACTATTGGTGACCCTTTTAAAAATACAAAAAAAAATCAAAACGTAAAAATACGAAGAAAAATTAATTACAAAGTACGTGAATTATAAATACACTTTGTTCTTTCAGATACGGAACAATAACATCAACCAAGGCGATTCTGGACAAAAATACAAATAAATGTAAAGGTACTTAGTTGAATTCAACACTTTTTAGTTTTATGCAATTTAATTCTAAATTTTTTCTTTTTTTTCTCCCATTTCCAACCCAAATAGCTGCTCCACTCTGCCAAAACTTTAATACGAGAAATACGAGATCGACGATGCACAAAAACGAGTTTCACGAACCCCAAAAAATAAAAATTAACTTTACGAATTAATTAATTTACGAACTCGATAAAACGTGGCGAATGAAAATAGCTCGAAAATTGAACTCTTGACTAAATTTTCCGTAATTTACATTTTTATCGACCAAAAATTTGCACTGCGATAAAAAAACCACAGTCAATTCGTTCGATTATCAAAAAAGCATGAAATTCGAGCCAGCAATTGTTGTCGGAATTGAATTCTCGCTGGACCAGTGTGAAACAGCTATTCAGCCTTAAGTTCGATCGAAAGAAACTTTATTCGGATGCCCTTTTGTTTAGTGTCGCAAGTCTCGAATGTCGAACACTCATTTATTTATATTGAATTTTTTTTTCTATCCTCCATTACATGGCTTCGTTTATTCTTCATGGTTGCGATAATAATTCCTCGAAAAATAATGCAGACATCTGCAAAGTCAGCTCTGCACCATATTGAATCTCGTCACGCAGAGTTTCACATTATTTTGTCATTCTTCGGGCCATTAAATGTTCTCAAACGAAACGTTGCCAGTTCTGACTTTGTGAATCTCTCCAAACAACTCCCGAGTAGTGAGATTTTGGTATTTCGTTACGATTTCATCGGAGAATTATTTCCACGTGATTCAGTGAACTTGATGGCCCTTACAATAATCATAATTAATAAAATCGTCAATTATTCTTTAAGATACGATATTCGTTGTGTTACAGGTTATGGCTTTGTAGACTTTGAGTCACCGGTGGCGGCTGAGGGTGCTGTGAAAGCACTGGTCGCCAAGGGCATCCAAGCACAGATGGCGAAAGTGGGTATCTGGTTGCATCGTAGACTGGCCAGTGTACGTTGGTTGTGCATGCAAGTACAGTAATACCAGAGTAACAGTAAACCTTTCTCTCTCTCTCTCTCTCTCTCTCTCTCTCTCTCTCTCTCTCTCTCTCTCTCTCCCCTGCTCTCTCTTTCTCTTTACACATGAACATCTGAACCTCATTCTTTCCCTCTATGTCTCTCTATTTCTCTGTCTCTCTCTTTCTATATCTCTGTCTCTCCCTCTCTCAATCTCTCTCATGTATCTCTGCGATCATCATGAACACATCAACATCTTCCCTTATCAGTCCTCGTCAAGGTTTCTCTCGGAAAACCGAGCCCCAGTGTGTGTTGTTTGCCGCATTACTCGAGCAACCGCATAGATTGAAAAGAGAAAGAGGAATATTTAAAAAGAGTGAATAAAAAGTAGAGTCCACGACCGGATGCGTGACTAGGCCGTGTTCGATGTTTGCCTACGTTAATCGAGAAAGCCCGTTATTGCTCGCGATGACCAAATTAAAAAATACAAATATCCAGTTGCAAGTTTCTCATTCCTGAAAGCCGATAGGCTTATCGCCTTTTCTATCTCCACACTCTCTCGCAAATGGATTACATTTCTCTTCGCGATATGCGATATCACTGTCTCATTCGTCATCTTTTCGCAAAAAATCAAGTTTTTACATGAAAAACTCGTTTTATCAAAATTTCCAAAGTCCGAATTAATCCTCAGCCCCAATTAGTCTCCCATCCGATTAAAACAACGTACACAATCGTCTAATTCGTTTGTCCTCCAAATTTCACCACTTTCCACTTTTTTCATATATTTTTTTAATCCCATTTTTCTCAAACCTCACTCGACGTTTATTCTCTGCAAAAATCATTCGTTGCAGTCCTTTCGAATACTTTCGTCTCTCATACTTTTACTACTGCCACTACTTACTACTTACTACTACTGTCTTACGTGCCTATCAACCTGTCGATGCTTGCTGCTATACCTCGGCTACACAATGCTCAAACTGCTATGTCAACGCGTTCAATTTCATGTTTGAGATACTGCATACATATTAAAAACGATAATACATAAAATATGGGTTATTTAGTCATTAATGGCAAAGGAGCTGCTTCACACGAGTCAAACGATTGGTAAAATTTTTACGATACGCGTTTTTTACGACTTGGATCAATGGACAATCGATTGCGACAGGATATTCCGTTTTTTTTTTTTACAAATGATGAACATTTTTTTGGAAAACACTGGATTCGAAGGGAAAAGAGAAATTTTTTGGAAATAATTGGTCTGACACGTTGATGTATGGCAGCAGAGACACGAAAAATATTCTAGTCCAGTAGTGTTTTTTGTTACACAAAAAAATGTGTTGTGTATAAATAATAATTATTTTTGAAACTTGTCAAATTTTCGACTTGATAATATATAACTTGTATGTATAAGGTCGTTTAATTTGTCGTATGGAGTTATGTCAAGCCGTTAGGTCGTTGAGGAAGTCGTACGATCGCTAAACTCGTGCTCGTTTCGTCATTATCGAGTCCACGGATTATTTCATATTGGCATGACGATAGAACCTTTTTTTCTGTTCCTAAATTTTCAACATCAGTCCTTGATACTCGACGAAACTTTTTGACCATCAATTTCGCTCGATACTCAAGAAAAATCGTTTTTTCCGGGGGGCGGGGGGGGGGGGGGGATCGAGTTGCGTGGTTTTTCTTCCTCTCGCGAATCGAACAACAATTAATAGCACACGCGGACTAACTTTCAATGGTTTTTACAAGCCAGCCAGCACTCTCGTTACTCATTACGCTCATTATGATTACCGAATGTTGAAGATTCACTGAAAACTTATACACAAGCACGGGCCTAACGACACGAGCGAAAATTTGCTGTGAAATGATCGCCATCGCATGTGAAATGATAACAAAAAAATTATATAAAATATACGCAACGATGGAATGAAAATGTACGCGTCCTAAAACTCACAACGTCACGGATACATCGTTCCGTTCATTAACGACATATTTTTCATTGTGTGTATCGAACCGAACGCCTGGAATGGACGTTCGACGCAAAGATTTAAAAATTCCTGATTTTACGAGGAAAAATGAGATTTTAAAATCGACTTATTTGATAAACATATGTATATTATTCTATCATACAAAAAAATGCCATTCAGCCTGGCTTCTACCATAATATTTTCATTATTTATTCTTTTTGTGTTAATGCATTCGCAAGATTGAAGTAAATTGTCGTAAAGTATAAGTATATTCAAGTAACCGTAGTTTTGACTGAGATTCAATGGGATATATATATATTAATAAATAATGTATATATTTTGTTGAAACACAAATTTCGTTATATACATGCATACATATATATATGTCAATATACATTGGAAATAATAATTATGATGAAAGGACGTGGTCGATCTCGAAATAATTGCTTGCCCGCATTGTGCGCAGCAATCTGCTGCTCAAATCTTTCAATGTCTTATGTAGATTCGTCTTTTTTTTTAATGCCTCTCGAATGAAAGACACGATTCGTCTCAAATTTTGAAATTATTTATAGAGTAGACAATAAGTTCATTCACTTACAACATATTTACGATACAAGCCACAGTCTCTCTCTCTCTCCTCTCTCTCTCTCACACGATATTTCTCTCTATCTTTCTTCTCGTTTCCTCTTTCTCTCTTTTCCCATCTTGCTGTTTTTTTTCGCAGTACATGATTGTGTGTATTTGCTCATCGTTTATACTTGATTCGCGTTTTTTTATCACCAATTGCCGCCATACCAGGCTCGATCCTTTTTTTTCGTAATTTTTTTCAAATGAAAAAAAAAAAAATAAACGTTTTTTCAGAATAAACTTAATTTTTCTTGCGTGGCGATATATGAAGCTTGTACTGTGCTTGTTGTCCCGTGCTGTATAATTCGGGTGTGCAGCTTTGTCTTTTTTAGCCTGTCAAACACCCACCAATTGCATTCATGGAAATAGCCGATTGTAACATTTGATCAAACAAATACCAAGCACGATCGCTGTGTACAGTGCGCGCAACATTTTCTACGTATTCGCAAACCTAAACGTAGACAAATCAAATACGAGAAAAATTTGTTTCTTTTTATTTTTATCAAAAACGCTAATTTCGAGAGCAAGCGTTTGGGAATATAGTAAATTTAATTATGCCATGAAGCATGCTGAAGGTTATCGAAAACTAAACAATTATTAATTTTTCCTCAAATTATTCGTTGAATTTGTGGAGCAATTTTAATATATAATCGAAATAAACGATTTATACAATTTTCGTACTTCAATGAAACTTTGAATTTTCTCAAAATTCATATTTCCATGTGCTCTCTACCAATAGCAACGCTGTCACTCGCGATACATCTTTCCAAGTTTTTTTAGTATTTGATCAATTCTTTCTCAATATTTTTTTAATTCGATTCCTTTAAATTCGACTATGGCTGATTCGAGAGATTTTCTCTTCCTCCATCACTGTTTCTCTTCATCAACTTCTCTCTTTCTGTCCCTCTATCTATTCCTCCCTTTTTCTCTCTCTCTCTCTCTCTCTCTCTCTCTCTCTCTCTCTCTCTCTCTTTCTCTCTTTCTCTCAATTTTCATCTCCAATTTTTTTTATCGCTCTATCAAAATTCCACATCCATGTGAACCGCGCGATTCAAAGCAAAATTCAAGTCGTCTCGAAATTAACTCAGTAAAAATCTCGATCAATCGGGATTTTATTCAAAAACTAAAATTGAAACAAATATCCTGTTTGAATCACGTGGAGAACAAAACACCAAACACCATAAAATCAAAATCAGGTCTTTCTACTTTTTTTTTTTTTTTAATACAATTAAAATATATATATTTATCAATATATTTACTTACATTTTCGGGAGGAACACATAACAATGTGATTGCATAGTATTCTTGCTCGTTCCTCCAGCAACAGGAGCAGGACCCGACCAATTTGTACATCGCGAACTTGCCAGTAAATTTCAAGGAAAACGACGTCGAGGGTCTCCTCGCTCAGCATGGCCAGGTCGTCTCAACGCGAATTCTTCGCGACACAATGGGCCAGAGTAAAGGCGTTGGATTTGCCAGGTAAATCCTCAATTTTCATCAGAAATGATAAAAAAGGAAGGTTTTTTTTTTTTTTTTATTTCGATTTTATGGTAACGATAAATTTTTTCATTCCAGAATGGAATCCAAGGAAAAGTGCGAACAGATAATACAGATGTTCAATGGCAAAGCGTTGCAAGGAGCCAAGGATGCTCTGTTGGTCAAATTCGCGGACGGTGGAAACAAGAAAAAGTCACTTTACAAGAGCACGATATGGAGAGAAACTGGAGATGTGAGTGCGATCGCTTTTTTTTTCGTATTTGAATTTCCAACCTCCACATCAGACGATAAAATAAACGACGATTTTTTTTCTTACTTTTTTTTAGAACATGACATTGAATTACGATCCGAGCGGCGCAGGACAAAACGGAGTGCCCACGGCTCATATGCTCCCCACTGCGACTATCGCTCAGTATAGTCGCCATTACGGTCAAGCAGTTCCGGGCTACAGTGTGCCCGGAGCACCTTGGGTTACTCCGTATCTCGTGCAGACTGGCCCACCGCACATGCAACAGGTTGACGTGAGTTTTATGTCGGTCAAATTTTTTTTTTTCATTTTTCATATCAAAATTCGATTTTCTCTTGAGCAAAGATCCTGGGGAGTGTATTTTTTTTTGTTGCGATTGAATCGAGACTCGCCTCAGCACAATAAAGTCGAATCAACGATTTTTACGCGTTGAAAATGAACCCAAAGTTCTCTCATTCGAAAAAATATTTTCTTTACCAATTTCTCCATCGATTTTCGTAATTTTTTCGTTTTTTTTTTCTCATGTCTCGATCAGATGATGCCGACGGCTGATCCAAGCAATGCACAGTACAGTATGATTCCTCAAATCACCACTCAAATGTCTACTCTTCATCTCGGCACTGGTTCCGTAAGTATGACGAAAAAAAAGGGATAAAAAAAATGTTCGAAACATTTTTCACACGCTCTGAGGTTCCGGCGTCAGGATGAGCAATTATTTGAAAAAGTTTTATTTTTTTTTTTCGTTTAGTACATCGCGGCTAGCCCGCATCCGTATCCTTACACGACGTATCCAGCGCCGGGAATGATTCACACCCTGCCGCTCGGAGATTCGGAGCAAACGAGTAACGCAGCATCCCCGGACGACACTTATCAACAGTACCAGGCACAGCAGCCCAAGTAGGCCACAGTTCTATAGGTTAGATTGAGCATAGTGTTTATTAGTTAACGTTCCGGGCTCGGACGCTTGCGGGGAAATATTCGGGGAAAAAGCTTAAAAACTGATCGGGGGCTTATAAGAAATACACCATAAAAAAAAAAATTATTATTTGTTAAGAAAAATGGTGAAAATATTGAGTCGACTAAATCAAGAGTGGTTTTGTTATTTTCCGCAGGTACGACTATGCCGAGGGTTACATAAGTTAGAAGAGGCATGCCCGTCGTAACGAAGGGATGTTTGCGCATTGACAAAATATCCGAGTAAAGCCAGAAGGAACGATTGGACGGGACGACAAGAAAGAAGCGAAGAAATATTGAAAAAAAAAAAAAAAAAAAAAAAAAAAAAAAAAAAAAAAAAAAAAACAAAAAGAAAAAAAAAACAAAAATTAAAAAGAAAAAAAAAAGAAAAAAAGAAAAGAAAAAAAGAAAAGCAGAAGAGAAAAAAAA
>JAPYYS010001981.1:0-15486 GCA_030522525.1 Campopleginae sp. 14b
CCGCCGCCGCCGCCGCAGCCGCCGCCGCAGCCGCCGCCGCCGCAGCCGCCGCCGCAGCCGCCGCCGCAGTCGCCGCTTCTCATTACTGCTCCTGCTCTTCGCGTTTTTCATCTTTCGCCTGTCATCATATCCAACGAAACGTTGGAGGGTGTCGTTGGAAGGGACAGAAGTTCGCCCCTCGGAGCTGCCGCATCGCCTACCGACAACGGCCTCGCTCGTCAACACCAGGTACGTCGTTGCGGCTTAAAACACCAATAATGCGACGAATACCAATGGCCCTTGTTGTTTCGACAGATATCCTCGAGCCACGACGACGATCGTTTGGCCAATTGTCGAGATGGACATGAGGCAGGGTGGACGACGACGTCGAATCGTTGGGGGAGCAGCGTTCACGAGATGATAAAGCGATTTCAAGAGGTGCCGGCGGGTGGTCGGAGGAATCGTCGATACGCCAATAATTGGTATCCGGCGCGTTCGATAAGCAGCGAACCACCTACGACCAGTCCCGATCACAGCAGTAGCCAATGTTCCCAGAATCAAAGGGTTCAACCTCAGGGTTTAGCGAGCAACGGTTGGTATCCCGAGGGAGAACAAGGTCGGTCAAGCGGCGTTAGATCGGCGTTAGAAACGCGACAAACCGTCTGACCTGTGTTTCGTTAACAGCGGAGAAGGAGACCGAGAGCTCGGAAGGCGAGGACGATACGCACCAGCCGCGAATTAAAAAGAAGCACGGTGCTCGGGTGGTAATTGGTAACGAGCCGAATCATTACCTACATTACGAATCGATTGAAAAAATGCCTTATCGATCGCGCATCGGGATTTATAGTCGGACCTCGCCTTCTCACGATGCTCACAACGATTCCGGCTACAGCACCCGAATATACGGATCGAGCAAGGCCGCCTCGCCATCTCTTTCAGGTTTGACATTTTTTCCCACCGTTACTTAATCTCGCCCCTGCCTCAATATTGAAATACTAATAGTTGTTAATGGGACGCAGGTCAAATGGAGTGCGAGGGGATGCTACCGCCGGTCTCGCACAATAATTATTCAAGCGGGCAACAACTGCCGCCGCCGCCGCCGCCGCCGCCGCCGCCGCCACCGCCGCCACCGCCGACGACGACGAGAGTCCATAGGGAGGTTTACGGACACAGCGGTTCCGGCACCGAAAACCTCGTCATCAATATTGCGGCGACCGTGGCCAGCCTCGTTTAAATAAATAACGATAACGCATGTTTATTTCAAGTATTTATCCATCTTGTAGATGTACGACCCAAGTTTTGTACAATCCGTGTGTGTGTGTGTGTGTGTGTGTGTGTGTGCATATCGTCCGGAGGACGCTTCATCGTGCTCGATTAATCATCGCGGCAGCGTGAAGCGAAGCTCGATATTGATGAGTGATAGAGCGGCACTCCCGAGAGCGTATTCATATTCGCTTCGCAAATTTGAACGACGACGTAATCCCCGGGACTTATCGCTTGGGCCTTGTCCGTCTCGCTGTTGGCCGGTATAGCCGCGTCCGATATTACCACCCTGATATTGGCATCGTTTCGTCCTACGAGCCTGTTGCTCGTCCTTTTCCGACCGTTCTGCCGGCCAATATAAAAACACGCCGTCGCACCTTCCTTTTTAATCAACCGTTTTGTTTGTTGACGAAACGAGGGAAAATAAATGATTCGAGTACTCACGCCCTCGACGAGTACGAGCTGTTGGCTCCCGATCAGTTCTCTGTTTAATTTTTCAGCCTGAATTTTGTACATATCCGTCATCCTTCGGAGACGATCTTTTTTCGTAGCGAGCGCAACGTCGTCGTTGAGACGTCGATGGGCCGTAGTTTTCTGGAAATAATGAAAAATAATAGGAAAACGAAGCCCGAGCGGGCTCGGACAAGGGGATTAAAACGTTGTTGTACCTCTCTCATGCTGTAAGCAAACAAGTAGGCCTTGTTGTATTTGACTTGTTCCATAAGGCTGAGAGTTTGTTGAAATTGTTCCTCAGTTTCGCCGCAAAAACCAACGATAAAATCGCTCGACAAGGATACACCGGGTATAATGCTTCGTACGTGATCAATCAGTTGGAGATAGGCTTCGCGAGTGTATCCCCGTCGCATTCGTTCGAGGACCTTCGAACTTCCGCTCTGGGCGGGCAAGTGCAATTGTCGACAGATGTTTGCTCTTTCGGCGATCAATTGGAGAACCTCGTCCGGAAAATCTTTCGGATGCGGAGAGGTGAATCTGGTAGGCGATTGATTATTAACGTTTGGAAAAAGCTCGAGGACTAGAGGACAACTGACCTTATTCGCATCTCGGGATTTACGAGGGATACCCGATCGAGAAGCTCGTCGAATCTGACACCCCCGATCTTGTTTTTGTAGACGGTTTTGAATCCCTTGGACATGGAGGTCGTTGCCGTCGTCGTTTCGGCATTTGCGAAACAATTGATTTTCGAAACATCCCTATAGCTGTTGACGTTTTGTCCCAAAAGCGTTATTTCTTTGTAACCCTTATCGGACAAGTGTCGAACCTCCGTAAGAATACTGTCGATCGGACGGGATCTTTCTCTGCCGCGGGTAAACGGTACGATACAATAGGTACACATGTTGTCGCAGCCTCGCATTATACTCCTGAGAAACCCAAACGAATAATCCTTGCGGCATTAATTGTTCTTAAGAGCTACCTCGACTTGGCCGAGCCAGCCCCCGATAAACCTACACAAAAGCGCTTTTGGAGCTTTCGTTGAGTCTGACGGGCGTTATATCGGCATAAGTCTCGTCCGCCGATAGAATTACGTTTATCGCCGTTTCATTTTGATCGGAGAGGCCCAACAGACGCGGAAGATCCTTGTAACTGTCGGGTCCGGCGATTATGTCCACCGCTCCATTTTGTTCAAAGATTTTTTTTTTCAATCGTTCGGCCATGCATCCTGAAAAAACACCTGAAAATAAATAGCCGTCGGGAGGTAATATAATACGAGTCTAGTTTGGACAGCCGCTCACCGAGTATTCCAATTTTCATGGGGCGCTTAGCGGAGGCTCTCTTGTTTTTAATAGCTTTCAAATAGTCCAACTTGTTCCACACTTTTTCTTCCGCTCCGTCCCTGATGGCGCAAGTCACCAATAAAACAATGTCGGCCGTTTCAAGATTGTCGCATCTTCTGTAACCTCTTCTCTTGAGAATCGACCATACCACGTCCGAATCGTTGACGTTCATTTGGCAGCCATAAATTTCAAAGTATACTGTCGTAATTGAAAAGAATAATGGGGAGAGGGGGGGGGGGGGCGACGACGCGGCGTTATACATATATTTTTACTATCAATGCGTGCTATCGGATGAAAAAACGAACCTGAACGTCCTCCGCTCTCTATATTCGTCAAATAGGGTATTTCATCGACGCGAGCATCCAATATGTCCTTGGATTTCTTATTGGCCAATATGAAATCTGCCAGATCGGGACCCACCGCGACGTTCCTCCTACTTCTCGTTGACGCGTTGATGACAGCGGCATCATCCTCGGGATTGATGGCACAACGCCAAACGGAATGATGAAAGCCTCGCGATATTGACGTTGCGATATAATTGGCATTTCGTCTCCTCGCCAATTGATTTTTTTCGTACCAGCTTCTGCCGCTGCTGCTCTTACGGAATAATCTGTTCGATCCACCGAGACACGCCGATGCGTATCGCATTCCGTTCATTTTTTTTCTCCTTTGCTCGAGGACGACGACGACGACGACGACGACGACGACGACGACGACACACACAAGTCAAATAACCTCGAAATTGGCTGAACGATTTGCGACGACTCGACACGTTCGTTTCGCCGCCACCAGTAGGTGGTGGTGCCTTACGGCAGCAGCAGCGGCACAGCCAATTATTATTTTCGACAAATTGCCTTATATACGAGAGAAAATATGAAACGCTGCAATGATTTACAAGAACCAACAGCAGAATAGCACGCAACGAATTTGTACCTGCTTGGCGTAATTATTTTCAAACTTGAATATCGTGTGCCGCAGGTTTGTAATACATAACCTAATAGTTGTACCGCGGACTCGTTGCGAATAAAGCCTAATAAAAGGGTAATAATAGCAAGAGAGAGAGAGAGAGCGAGAGTGAGTGATTTGTTTACAGCGGGGAGTACTGGTGGCGCATTGACGTTATGTCAGGAGGAATATTGAGGAAAATCTCAATTGTAACGAGTCGTATATCGAGTATAGGCTATCGACAAAGTTACTCGATCCAGCCGAAATACATATACGAGATGAACGAGGCTTATCTGAGATACAACAGAGGCGACGAGACCTTTCAATTTACCTTTCGTTACAGCAACGACCAATTGAACGTCGACAGACAATTTCACATGGTGAGAAAACCTTGCGAGCCGGTGGCAACGTTTTTGCAACGATTGGACGGCAATATAGAGAAATATTTGTCGAGGAAGAAAAAAACAAAGATGAAAAGAAGCGCGATAAAGGAAGGAGTGGAGCGACGGGTACAAAGAGGCGAAATAGCTCTTGAGAGGAACGAATCAAAGATCGGATTGGAGGAACTTTGCGAAACCCTTTTTCACGATACCTCCGAAATAACGCTAAAATTATATGGGGCGATGTACAAAATGAGACTAAACGTTCCTTGGATCTTGAGTATGTCTCTGCCGAGGAGCATTTTAGTAGGCTTCCCCGTTTATCCGGCGGATTTTAAAACGGCTCACGTAAACAAGAGCAAATCGGTGTTCACGTGGTACGTCAATCGTTCTAAAGCGACCCAAGCTTCGAGGGTTTACCAATGTTCTTGGGAACAAGCCGGCCAAGGTTTCTTCTATACGCCGACAATGTCCGACATGGATTGTAAACTGAAAGTGAGATGCGAGCCGCTGAACGACCAACAGAGAGGACCCGCGACGGAGGTCGAATCGGACGAGCCGGTCCAAGCCGGACCGGGAGTATGCCCGTTCGATACTCGACATTCTTTCACACGCGATAAACTCTCAGGCGCCAATTTCCGCATCGTTTCGTATAATATTTTGGCGGACGTCTATGCCAGTACCGAGTACTCGAGAAACGTTCTATTCCCATATTGTCCGGCTTACGCCCTGGCGATCGACTATCGCAAACAACTGATAATCAAAGAACTCGTTGGATACAATTCGGACATTATTTGCCTTCAAGAAGTCGATCGCAAAGTCTTTGAAAGCCATCTCTTTCCATTTTTCTCGCTTCTCGGATACAATGGAATTCATAATAGAAAAGGCGACGATCTCAGCGAAGGAGTTGCTATTTTTTATGACGAAAAAAGGTTTGAAATAATAGCTACGGATTCGCGAGTTATGAGCCAAAACGTGCAAGCTCCTGGATTCACCGACGTCTGGAAAAATATTAATAACGAGCGCGTGAAAGAAAGATTTCTCGGTAGAAATACGACGATTCAAGCGATTACTCTACGCTCCAAGGATCGAACCGATGAATTAATCGTTGTTGGAAATACTCATTTATATTTTCAACCCGATGCCGATCATATACGTATTTTGCAAGGATTTTACGCTCTCTCCTATATCGAGGATATCGCTCGAAAAACCCGCCAATCTTTGCCAAACGATTGCAAAGTCAGCGTTGTACTCGGCGGCGATTTCAACAGCACTCCCGATTGCGCAATTTATCAACTCATGACCACCGGCCACGTTCCGGACACCCACAAGGATTGGACATCCAGTCAGTTGTTAACCCCTCCCACCGAATAATAATTCGAACGAGCTTTCGATCATGTTAATAATAATGACAATGTTTGCTGTTTCAACAGATGCCGAAGAGAGGATCGAGAAGGTGTCGCTATCGCACGATAATTCGTACGCCAGCGCCTGTGGTGCGCCTCTGTATACCAATTTCACCACCGAATTTGCCGATTGCTTGGACTATATATTTTATCAGCCTGACAATATGAAAGTAACGCAAGTAGTGCCATTTCCGAGTATGGAAGAATTGTCGTTGAACCGAGGTATTCCATCGGTACTCTTTCCCAGCGATCATATTGCCCTCGTCGCTGATTTCCAATGGAACCCAAGATGAAATTATACACGCGTGTAAATAAATTTTCTCATCGAGCATATATTTTAATTTTTTTTTTCATTTCATTACGCAACGTTGATTCGTTCGTCGTCAAGTTTTACATCGAGATGTCAACGAAATCTCTCATTTTCCTTCAATACCAAGACAACGCGAAATTTAATTATTAATCATTATCGGCTACGATCTAACGAGTTAATTTACACAACTTATATACAGGGGCGGAGAGGAATGATAATTGTTTATTAGTGACTCGTGTGAAAAAAGAAATATTTTTTCGGGTTCTTTCGTAAATTGAATCGAGGTATGCTCAATCGGGACAAAAGTAATAATAAAATATTACAATTATTAGCGATGGTACCGGGGTGAATTTCGTATCAACTTGTACTACAATAGTTTGGTGTGTGTGTGTGTGTTTCGAGGCACGTAAAATTCTACGATAATCGGTAAATTACGCAATACGATAGAAAAATATCGAATCTACACGACGATTAACGCGATTTAGTTTCAAAACGATGTCGGTGAGTCACTACATACAGGATAACCCTCGTTCAACTCACTTTTTCCTTTGCTTCTTTCATCATTATTATTATTAATATTATTATAATCGCGAGAGCTTTCCCATAAACGAGCCTGTTGCTCTTTTAACTGGGATTTTTTCCACCAGTTGCTGACCTTTTACTTTCCAAAGAGACGAATGGAAACGAGAGAGAGAGAGAGAGAGAGAAGAAAAAAATGTCGGATTATTTGTCCGAAAAATGGATGATATTTCAAGGTCCATCGGTGATACGGAGATGCTACATAAGATATATGTATATGTATAGCAGTTGTATCGGTTCGTCTTTGTAATCACAGTCCGCGTCTGGGTGCGCTCGGGGCGAGCAATTGGAGAGCCGCCATCGCGTCCGGAAAGAGCGAGTGATAATTGACGAGAGGTACGTAGGCGGCGGTAATGACGCGTCCGGCGAACCATCGACCGTGTAACGAATTTACCGCCGCAACCGCCGTTGCGATCGATGGACATTTGACGTAGACGTTACCCTGCGGCGATGCTTGATCGACATAAACGTGCAAAACTCCTCCGTGTTTGTTGCATTCCTCAATCACGTCGTCCCGAATTTCCTTCGACCACGTTGGATTCGATTCGCTGCGAGCCAAACAAACATTTCTCAAATTAGTATTTCTAAAGAGAGTAATAAATGACGAAATAAAAACGATAACATTTTCAAAGTTGTAAAATATTGTGTGCTTCGAGGTCGAGGGCGTGGTGAAAAAAAATAGTTTCGCAACGCGGTACACAAGATCGAGGCGGGCGTTTTTTTAATTTAGCATACGTTTCCCCCCGACGAAACGATTATTTTCTTATTTCATCGGGTCTACTTAAGTGTATGCCGCGACGAGGGAGCGGTGTCTTTTGGGATCGGGTGTGCGATTCTTACTTGGATGGATCAAACATATTGGAGAGCATGAAGCACTGAGTAGCGATTGGCGGTGCGGCCTGAGGCGGGGGTTGAGGAACGGTTGCCGCTGGGGCCATGTTGAGAGCATTGGCGGCGGCTTGGGGCAATTCTAGGCCGGTGCCTTCGGCAAGTTTGAACATTAATTGAAGACGGCCGGTTGCTCCAAGATCGATACCGCTGCGATCGAGCTCGTCGGTGTCGAGTAGCGAGGGTCCTTGAATGAGATCGGTCCTTTCGGTGACGTTGCCGACTTTCATCGGTCGACCCGCCAATTCGAAACCGTTCAATTGTTCCAACGCTTTTTTTGCGTCATCCGCGTTACGAAACTGAAACGAGAACGGCCAAATTCATGCGTTATGTCCGTAGAGCCTATGAGAGCCTATGAGAAGCCGCCGACGAGAACTCACCGTTAGAAAACCGTATCCTTTGCTGCGACCCGTTTCCGGATCCATGATCAATTGAATGTTGTCGATTTTTCCAAACGGTTCGAAAATACCCCGGAGCATGTCCTCCGTAATGTTAAAATGAAGAGAACCAACGTACAGTCTCATCGGACCGGTTTGACCTTTCGGCATGAGATTCGGCATCGAATTGCCCATTCGATTTTTCTCGGCCTGGGTCGGTTGGACCACGATCGGTATACCCAATAATTTTTGGCCGGACAATCCAAGAGCCTGAAAACATTGGTAAAAGCGTTTTTATACGATACTCCGATATTGGTATTTCGTTGATAATCGTTGATACTCACGAGTGTGACGGTCTCGGGATCCTTGAACTCGACATAAGCGATACCCTTGAAACGTCTCGTTTTGTTGCACGTTATCAGTCTGACGTCCTGTACTTTGCCAACGCTTGAAAAAAATTCTTCGAGATCGCGCGCCCTTATGCGCTGGCTCAATTGCATACAAAATACGGTCCTGGCGTCGCGTTCCTCGGGAGTCAGCTCGTCGGATCGGCTGTTTCGATCCAACACAAAGAGGATTATCGTTGCGCGATCGATGTAAAAATTTGATAATCGATGAAAGATGCGAATACTCACAGTCGAAGCGGACTAACGCCCTTGCCGCCGAAGGGTGGACGGGCACGCGGCAGCGTGATGGGTGTGAGCGATCTTTTTCTCCTCCTGTCTCTATCCCTGTCCCGGTCCCGGTCCCGGTCCCGGTCCCGGTCCCTGTCCCTGTCCCTGTCCCTTTCCCCGCGGTCCCTCTCCCGGTCCCTGTCCTTGTCGCGATCGCGATCTCTCTCCCTCTCCCGATCCTTGTCCTTCTTCTCGCGATCCTTCTCCCCCCCGCTCGCCGACTCTTTGTCGCTCCGGTCTCGCTTCTCGCGAGACCGCGATTTTCTCTTTCTTTCGCGATCACGATCGCGCTCGCTGCGATCGCGATCCCGGCCGCTTTTGTCTCGGCGTTCTCGCGATCGAGATCGACTGCGCGAGCGATGTTTGCTCTTCCTAAAATTTTCAACAATCGTTCAGGGCAATCGAATCGCAGCAACGGCATGTGATGAATAAGATAAACGAAAAAATACACTAAATCGTACAACGATTGTGAGAACTATTCGATATTTGAGTTTTAAGTTGAGTTGAAAGAAAATAGATTTTGCCTTTAAGACGCGACCACCTCTGACGGTACGATTCCAACTTTGCAAATAGAAAATACGTTGCTTCGCTTATACTCACCATATGTTCAGGATAAACCTTTGGAATTATCAAAATAAGCGGCATTTAGACTAACAGTATGGTGTCTATAACAAAGAGAATGTATCTTGAGACTGGCGAGCTTGATTCGTCATTACGGTTGTTCTACCGTGCAATAGATATGATATGTATATCGAAAATATAATAATTTGCTTGTCGTTGAGGCTGAATGGAGGGGGGGGGAACGACGGCAGGTCGATGAGAAAACTTACCCCGACTTTCTGCTAGAGCCATTCTCCTTGGTGGATTTGTCTCTGGACGATGGTTCCTGCTCCTACGAACAGCAAACAGTTGAGTGCCAATGCCAGTCAGCCGAGGTGGCAGGGACGCGCGAACAAGGGGACAAAAAGCAAATCGGTTGACGTTAGTTGATATTATAAATACCATTAATGAATATTACATTTTTCAAGCTTATTTTTCTTTCGAACGTTCAAAGAAAAACGACTCTGTCCCGACAAAGCAGTGTTTTCATATATGTTAATATATATATATATATATATATATTATTCGTTTCAATTGAGAATCCTCGGTCGATCGATCAAGGACGCGCTGACACCGGTGGCGCGATCGTCTCGGCTCTACATAATTCGTTAGCTCTTCAGCAGGGACTTGTTTCTTTCCAATTGATTTTGTTTTGTTTTGTTCTTTCTTTTTACAATATTTGTTGCTGTTTCCGAGGGGTGGTGAGACGGCTGAGCTTAGCGCGAGCGACCGATTGTCGCGGCACCTCGCTCAAACTTACCAATTGTTTATCGGGTTTTAGGAAAGCATTGCAATCTTGGGTTGAGCATGCCTTGGTCTTAAACTACCAATGGCCAACCACACATCCTTTTTCTTCTGCAAAAGAGAGCCCTCGTCAAAGACAGTACGTTTTCATGTTAACACGTCATCTCCCTAATCCTACTCTTTTTTTTTTTTTTTTTTTTTTTTTTTTTTTTTTTTTTTTTTTTTTTTTTTTTTTTTTTTTTTTTTTTTTTTTTTTTTTTTTTTTTTTTTTTTTTTATTATACTATCGAGAATGAGAGAAAAAGTTTAAAACGCGCCAATACCTGATTAATTAGCGCTACCGATAAGACGCGCAATAATATATTTGCTTTCCGCATATAAATATATTGAGAGAGATGCATGGCGAAGCGTAATGCCGTTTAGAATGAATAAAGCAAAATAACGTTCAAGTCCGACGTTCCGATACAGGTTGTCCGTAGTAGTTGCTTACGCCAAATAACGAAAAAACGAATGAAAAAAAAAAAACAGTGAAAAGGACAATGAGAAAAAACCCACTTTTCGACGAGTCAATTATTAATCATCTCGTTAGCAACCATAAATATCGCAATACATACAATTTATAAATTTATTCACACGCCCGTATACGCGTCCATGTACGCGCATTTTCATACGCGCGCATACACGTTTATACATGTGTGTGGAATAGAAAAAAATAAAAAAAAAAAAAACATAAAATATAAAAAAATGAAGAAAATGATGATAGTGATGGCTGTTCTTAGTACCTCGTGTTCAAGTGCATTCTAGGAACTCGCTGTAGAACATCGTACGAGCGCGAGGGTACATGTTTACGTATCATCTATAAGTACAGAAAATGGAGGTATTGATCAATAGCAGGCAGCTATGAATTATATCATTCTACTGTTGTTTCCATTGCAATTTCATCAGGTGCGTTACCCTTCTTTTCGTTATTCCAATTTATATCAGAGAAAAAAAAAACGAAAAAAAAAGGTTCAAGTTTTATACGCGCGCGTCCGCGCCCTTGGAACGTAGAAAAATTGCATATACATGTATTTATATATCTACATATATTTGTAGGGGGATTGAGACAAATATACAAATGCATATTGCAGAATGAGAGAGATTCATCGTCTATACCTCTGCACGCGGTACAAGTGCCTATGTATGTAGTATAGGCATAGCAAGTTACATAAAATGCGGTAAGGAGCGAAATATCCCGTCGTACGAGAGAAAGAAAGAGGCGACGACGAGGATCGTGTCACGATCTCGCTCGAGTGTTCGACGAAAAAAAAAATAGAACCAAGTTCCGAGGTTAATATTTCTTGGTTTTTTTTTTTTCTTTCATTTTTTCGCCGCGCGGCCATTGTTCGTGAATCCACCGACGTAGAATGGAAGAGAAAAAGAGAAAAAAAAAAGAAGAAAAAAAAAGTTGAAATGAAGAAATAACGGCGAGTCGGTCGAGCGGTATAAAAATTTGCAGATAATAATGGAAAATAAATATTTAGCTTACCCCTTTCCTGTAGGGCGCTTCCAGCATCGCCTCGACATCCAAGTCCTCCGCCATTGTGCGACTCGGTGAACTTTCTGAAACGCCACGCATTTAGCACACCACGAGAATTTGGTGAAATAATGTTGCTCGTCGAATTTCTCTTTTAACTAATTTTCAATATCCTCGATAAGTATGAATTTCTTTTTTACTTCCAACTGTGACGATCTGATAATTTACGGAAAAACCTATTCTCCGTTTTTTTCACACGCCCGCGTACGTGGCTGTACGCGCAACTCTTTTCCTCGTTATTCAAGATCGAAGGTTCCGCAAAAGGCTATTTTGCAAATTTATTTATTTTTGGTGCACAACGTCGATGCGAAGAAAAATAATGGAAAAAAAAAATGACAAAGGATAACGCAGTAATAAGAATATGTGTGTAAAAAAGAATCAACGTATCCAACCGCTGTGTGTAACACGAAACGAATGACCACCAAAAGTAAAATGAACGCCGGATGCTCGTACGGCTCCCCGGTAAAGTCCCGAACTTGCAACGACCAACGAACGACGATCCTTTCCTACCACCCCCTCTGCTGGGCAGCTGGGCCCTCTGTGCGCCGCCGCCGCTGCGAAAAGCGAGTCAAGCGACGTCGTTCACCCGACATCCGGCGGTTGCGCGCGCGCTCCTCATCGGTCATCGCGTGAATTTGGCGCAAAAAATTCAAACGAGTAATGAAAAACAATGACTCTCGATCGATATTCTTTTATTATTCCATAGAGCGACACGGTAGCAAAATTATTGCAACAATTATCGGAGGCGAATAAATAACGGAGTGAAAATATATGAGCATATTTACATGTTATCTCGCTTCTAATATATATATTAATCATTAGGATTTGAATTTAAGCGGAAGAATGTTTTAGAGGTTGGGTGACTAGAAAATTGAAGGCGTCGCTCCGAGTCGACGGTATAAGGATGATTTTGAGGAAAAATATATGTTTAACCGTTGGTGGGACGTATATTATTGGCACATGCCTACCGATGCCGACGAGCCGTCTCATTCGTTATTCCAATGGCGCCTTTTTTACCATCCTCGATATGCTATATTTTCGATCTTTCATATTAATCACCACGACCGTGATGTTGTCCAAAGATCCTCTGAAAATGTAATTTTGTTTTTTTTTTCATTTGGGCAACGCGATCGACAGAGAATTGTCAAGAGCGAGTAATACCTGTAATAACTCTGAAGCGTAATGCTCTTGGCTCCAAAATATGGTTCGTTGATGCGTTCTTTGACGAAAGCGACAGCCTCCTCGTTGGTAAAAGTGTCCCAGAGTCCGTCCGACGCGAGAATCAAAAACATTGGATCGTGATCGCTCAGATCAAAGCTCAATATGTCCGGATCGGCGATAACTAATTTTTTCTCTTTTAGGGGATAATCTCCAAGAGCCCGAGAGGTTGCGAGAATTCCGGCTACTCGCCAAACCCCGTTGAAAGTCACCAGACCCCCGGCCTTGTTGATTCTTTGTCTTTCTCTCTGTTGTTGCGGTTTGTGATCGAACGATAGCGGAATAGCGTTTCCCTTGTTGTCGCACATGACACCCCGAGAATCGCCAACATTCGCGACAATCAATTTGTTGCCCTCCAGCACAGCGATCAGTGCGGTCGTGCCTATAATCGAGTAAAAATTTTTTCGCCCGGATTAATAGACGCGCGTTATGGCTCATTGAGCCGAAAGACGACGATCCGATCGGCCAAGTACCTGCAACGTCCATATTTTTTTTTGCCGCCTCGACCAGCAGTCTGTCGACCGCGAGTACCTCGTCGCTCAGCAGCTTTCCATAATTTATTTTCTCACCCTCGATGTACGCGTTCATGTCAACTTTACGGCTTACTTTTTCCTCCGTCGTAGCCGCCGCCGCCGCCGCCGCCGCCGCCGCCGCCGCCGCCGCCGCCGCCGCCACCGGCCTCACCTGCACCAATTTCGTCAATATCAATCATATTCCAATATACGACGGTGTAGCTGCCGATTTTATGAAAAAAAAAAAAAAACAACAATGAAGAAAAGTCGAACCTCTCTCGTTATTGGACGCAGAAGGCTGTTCAATTTGCTTAAAAGTTCCGGATCGGTAACACCGCCTTGGCCCTGCTTCTTGAGGTAATCGTCGCTGCTCGTGCTGACCGTTTTACGGAATGATTTTTTTCGGTCGATCGGAGCTTCGCCGCTTTTCGTCTCGGCATCATTTTCCTTCTCCTGCTGCTGCTGCTGCTGCTGCTGCTGCTGCTCCGCCGCCGGTACGGCGCCGCTCCTCGGAATTTTTCCACCGACAATGTCTTTCAACTGAGCGACTCTCTTGTTGATATTCGGTACGAGAATATCACGCGCGTAATTTGCTGCAAACTGTTGATAACGATTAATTGATGAGGAAGGCGATGCAATATATGTTTTTTTGTGTGATAAATCTACCGAGCTACGTTCTGTGCTCCGCCGCTGCTCGCGCGATCTACCGATCGTACGAGCACCAGCCTCTACACATCTATATCCATCGCGCGCACATACATATATATATTCTCAAGTACTTTGGTCCAAAGAATATGTCCGAAAATAGATTGAAACAAATATAGACCCAATGAGAAAGTATAACCTACTTTTTCCAAACTAAATGAATATCCAAACTTATTTCTTCCTACTTGGTCTCAAAATTCTATATTTATAGGCATTCTCGGTGAAACATGTATCGGACAAATGGTTAAATAGACATTTTTCAATTACAATGAAGAAAACGAGCGAGTTGACCTCCGTCTTTCATATGGAAATCTGAAATTTGTAGAATCACACAAAATTTATGTCATTTAAAGTTTCTTGTCCGAGGAGAAAATGGGGCGACCCGCGCCGGCCAATGGCGCCAACCAATTTTCGATATTTCCGAGAGGACTTACTTCTCCGCCGTGACCGTCGAAAACCGCAAAGAGGGAAACTCCGGTACGGTCGATGTCGTTGTTGACGACAAAACGATCTTCCATGTGGGCTCTGTGTCCTTGAACGGCGTAAGCGGCTACGTAACCTTGTTTAAATTCCCAGCTGATTTTGTCGCCGCCGTTTCCAGCATTATTGGCTAGAAACTGACGGAGCAACGACAAGAAGGACTATAGAGACGGGCTAACGAGGCGACAAAGACCGAGAGGAGGAAGAATATTTGAAAGGTTACCTTGGAACTGGTTCTCCCAAAAGTATATTGTATTCTGGTCAATAGAGTTCTGCTCCAAACGTCAACGGCTTGAAGATAGAAGAGCATAACTACCAGCAGACCCCCGCAGACCAATATTTCCGGTTTGAGGGCGTAAGATCTCATGACTCGCCAAAAATAACCCAGAGGCTTGTTGACCCCTGCCGTTAAACCCGTTGGAATACCCACCGCAAACTTTGACACGAGCTTCATGTGCGACACATAAGTCTGACAACGGATATTCAAAATTTTCAGCATTGCGAGGTTATAAAAAGAAAAATAAACGACGAGAGACGACGATCCGTGCACGGAGCACGAAAAACCTCGAGTTGTCCGAGATAAATGGCTATTTACCTGATACAAAACTTTATCCTCGAGTTCGTCATCCATAATCGTACCGTTCTTGATACGTCCAACTTCAATAGAGCAATATTCTATAGACTATAGATATATTTTTTGGACGATTATATGGGGATACTAGAAAGGTGTAGAAATAATAATATATAACGAGCGAGATGGTATTTTAACGTTTGGAAAGTCGGTCAGTCGCAGCGGGGTCATTGGAATACGCCAACAAATACGCAAATTCGATCCTAGGATTTACGAGAACGATGATTGTCGTATTCGGAGCCCGCGGCCCCGAGAAAAAAGTAACAATGACAACGCGATGTCTGTCGCGGCTCAATTACGAGTACAATATCCTCCAAATTGCCCGACGAATCTCAAAACACGACCCGTCGAGGAAGCCCTCGCCGCCGCCGCCGCCGCCGCCGCCGCCGCCGCCGCCGCCGCCGCCGCAGCCGCCGCCGCCGCCGCA
>JAPYYS010001983.1:0-16571 GCA_030522525.1 Campopleginae sp. 14b
AAAAAAAAAAAAAAAAAAAAAATTCTATAATTCTAACGAGATTTCCCGTAGCCTCATTTCTCCTGTACATTTTCGTATTCCGCAAAGACTCTCTATCTCGCGATAGTCTCAAGTTCCCGTTTCCTAAGCGGTAGGAAAAAAACGAAGCAGCGAAAACTCGTTTTTGCAAAAACTTTTCAATTTCGTTCAAATTTCCCGCCAACTAAATAAATAATCAAATCATTTTTTGTCCCTCGGCCCTTTTCGCCGAGCCTTAAATGAAAAACAGTTAAAAATCGCGTAGAAATTGAGTCCGAAAACAAAAAATTCGACGTCCCTAGCAATAATACTCGTATGTACAAAATACTCGATAAATAAATAAACTTTCGATTAAGCAGATGGACGAAAAAGCAATAAAATATTCCGCGACGAAGACTCGCTCTCGTATTTCTCTCCAAAACTGTACAACGATAATCACAAAAATATCTCACCGAGATTTGCCCATTCGGCGTTTGTCCCAGACGAAAAAGAGAAAAGAATGAGAAAAAAAATGAACCGCAGGGCATAGCACTCGAGAAAATAATATTCGGCGTTACCCCCCGACGTTTAAGTACCGCCGATCGCGAACTAAGGTCTTTGGACTAACTGAAAAAAAGGCTAGCGTAAAAAAAAAAAAAACTTAAAATTTATCGCGATGAAATAACATGAGAAAATCGAGTCGAAGGTACTTTTTTTTTGTTCACTGGGAAATCACGTCTACGGGCAGGTACACGGGGGGGCAGGGAATCCAAAGGATAAAAGGTCATTATGACGTTCGAGTACGAAACTAAAGTTTGCATCGTTGAAAAGAAACTAAAATCCATTTTTCGACCATTATTTCGATAGTTTATCCACTTTTTCTATTTTTTTTATTATTATTTTTCACTAAAATTGAAATTTGATCGCAAAAAAGTCTGTCTCACTATTTTCGAGGAATACTTTCCGAAAGTTGGCCACTCTGCTTCAAAAAATAATTACTTTTCGTTGCAATTTCAACGATGCGAGCATTGTCCTTCAAGTTCGCTTCGTTGGAATGCAACGAATTTCTTTTTCCCCTGGAGGGCGATGCTTACGACGTGAATGGAGAATGCAATCGTAACGATGAACCGATCGATTTTCGCGACCTAAAAAGTACACGAGCGCGAAAAATTGAAAAGATTTTGAATAAAAAAAACGAATGGTCGATAAAAATAAATATTTTTCGTTGGATTCCAACGCCGCGAACTTCAGCTTCGTAAGTAAACAATTTCTAATACGAATGGATGTAGATTGTCATGGATTAAGTTACTATAAGACACGCACACATAAATATCAATTTTTGAACATATATATGAATATATATCTATTAATCTCCAGCCTCAACTTGGCCTAGTTCTTAGCGCGAATTGCCTCATGCTGGTCCCGAAAAAGGTGAATCTCGTAAACTTCCGGTTTGAATATTGAAGTGTTGACATGCTGAGATAGCGCAATGGGAGTTTTACGGGGAAAAAAAATGACATGCCGAAGGATGAGTGCCGGGAAAACAGTCCGGGTCAGATTGACCCAGTGTGTACTCGGAGAGCTAATGAGATTGTTTTTGTTTTTTTTTTCAGGCATCTCGAGTGACTTTCCGCGAACTAGATTAACGATTAAGATTAACCTTCAAAGGTCAAGTTTCCCATCGAAATATTATTCCGATCCCCAAAATCGTTTCCGGTGACTTTTCGCCAAGAGAATTAATGAAGAATTTATCAAAAATTGAGTTTTCACACGAAAAATCTTCCCAAGTACCAAAACTCGATTTTTTGATCGGAAAAAAAAATTCATCACCGAAAACCACGAGTTCCTCGGGGTTTTGTGGGTTTTTCGCGGTTTGAGGGACTCGGGCGCTTCGGTCTATCGCTGCGGATGCGAATGCGACATGTGCGGATGGTATGTCGCGTGCGGGGGTGGCAAAGGGGATGGACAAGATTGTTGATAAGGACCAGCGGCTAACATTGGGCCAGGACTTGAACATGGTACGAGATGCGAGCTTGGCGAGGCAGCGTGTGCATGCGCTATGAGATGCGCGTGCTGAGCGTGCTGCGAATGACTCGGTGGCCCGTGCTGCGATCCAGGCGGACCAGCGGCGTTCGCATAGCCCCCGTGGAGGCCTCCGCCGCCACCGCCGTGGGGCGATCCGTACACCAGTTGCCTTACTTTCTGCTCCTCGTCCGCTATGTTGTACGTCAATTCCGTTTCCTCGAAACCCGTCGCTGACATCCTTTGATCACCCGACGAACCCGACGGCGGTGGATCCGGACTGTTTAGGCACGTTTGGATCAACGCCTTTCCCGCTTCGCTCGTTATCATTGGCTGCAATTTACGCGTCGCAAATGTGTACACGTGACCGGTCTCACTCGCCACCAACAGCATCACCTGAGTCCCCGTTAACGTCGACAACTCGTACGCCTGCAATTTTTCCATAAACCAAAAACAATCACCACCATTAATTTTTTTCTTTTTTCTTCCCCATTTTTTTTTTATTGATTATTTAATTTTACGATTAAAGGTTTTTAAAAACTTGACGAATGCACGAATTTTCACCGAAAACCGAATCTCTGAGGGTGGAGAAAAATAAATTACTAGATTTTCATCATTTTTCGTTAATTATTTTCTTCAGTATGGAAAATTGCGAAAAAAAAATTGGACTGAAACGATTTTTCGAAAGACCAGCCTCTGAGGATGAAAAAAAAACTCAATTTCATTCATTTTTCGTTAATTATCTTCTTCAGGACACAGAACGTTAAGGAAAAAAATGGACCGAGGTGATTTTTCGAAAAAAGGGACTCTGAGGATGAGAAACAAATTCAAAATGCCAAATATTGTTTATTCTTCATGAACTATTGATTTTATGGTGAATAGTTTCAAGAAAAGTCAACAACTCGAAGGATTTTTTGACATTTTTCAAAAGACGTGACTGAGGATGAAAACACAAAATTAGAAATGGCTGATTTGTCCAATAAAATGGATTTAAAAAAACTGGACTGAAGAGATTTTTCAAAAAACGAGACTATGAGAATGAAAAAAAAAAAAAAAAGAAAAAAAAATAGAAATTTGCTCATATTTTCAAGTTTTTTCGTGTGGTAAGAATTTTGAAAAAAAAGTGGAGCAACTCATCGGATATTTCGAAAAAACGAGACTCTGAGGATAGAAAACAAAAGGAATTTAGCAAATTTTGTTCATTTTTTTCGGGTGTTTTTTCATGAACTCACGATGAAATTTCAAGTGATGTGATTTCACGATGAAAAGTTTCAAGAAAAAGTCAACAGCTCAACGGATTCTCCGCCATTTTTCGCGAAACGAGATTTTGAGGATGAAAAAACGTTAAAAAAATAGCAAAAATTGGGCAATTTCTTCATTTACTTTGCAACGACTATAGTTTTTACGATGTATTTGAAAAATTGGACGACCGAGTGGATTTTTGAACATTTTTTGGAAAAATCAGATTCTGAGGTGAAAAAAAAAATTGAAAGTCGTTACGAAACGACATTAAGTTTAAAGTTCGTAAACTCGATCGATCAACCAATTTTTCAAATTTCTTTCGAAAGATATTTAGAAAATATGGTGGAATTTTTGAGTGCCGGGTTTTGAAAAACGAGAAAATTTTCGCCTTTTTTTTGTAAAAACGTCGATTTTTTTTATTATTTTTTTTTATTTTACGTCAAAACATCGATTTCCGACCGTTAAATTTATTTCGAATTTTTGAGAATTTTTTTATCCTCAAAGGAACGAGAATGAGAAAAAATAATACATTATAACACTAGGACGAAAAATCTTTTTCTGACGAGTAAATTTCGTATTCGTCCCGTATAAAAATAATTTTTTTTCGGAAATAAATGACGAGGACAACTTTTTGTAAGTTTTCGGAATAATAATCCGTTAATTATGCCGAGAATTAATGGAGAGTATGCGAAAAAATGGAGGTGGATTTGGCAAAGTTCCGAAAACGAGATTCCAGAGTAACACGCGAAAAGCTCATCGTGTCTGAGCAAAGGGCCCAGTTATTTACATGCGCGAGTGAAAAAGAGGGAAAGAGCGTGTGAGCAAGAAAGAGAGAAAAGTTGCGGTTGCAGATGAATCTCAGCTGACACGCGCACCGCCGCCGCAGGAGAGGAACCACTAGTCGGCCGGTTATATGCGAGGCCACCCCCGTCGTCTAACAGCTGTAGCCCGTTTATCAACAGAGTGAGCGAGAACGATGAGGAGAATTGTATTTCAGCCGGCAAGGTTTGACCGAAATTAAAAAGAAATTTCGATAAATGAGCAAAAAAAAACTGCCTTGGCCGGGAGAATTGCCACGTGTCGATGGACTCGGATTAAAAATTTCACGGGAAAGAGGGCAGGATGAAAAAGATCCTCGAGGAAATCGAACTACAGAATTTGACAGTAAAAACCGAGGAGGTTTTGACACTTTTTCGTATTTCTAAGCCTCGAATTCACGATTCACAGGAAAATTGACGACGTGCTTCGCGAGTTGTGTCGGAAAGATTAAAATTTCGAACGAAACACGAGTCTTGGGTTTGGAGGGAAAAGTGTGTTTTTGTTTAGAAAAAATGACGAAAAATTGAAAGAAACGAACCTTTTTCATAATTCCAGTCTTCCTCTTGGAGAAGGTCGTGTATCTGCGTAATTTGTTGTCGATATATTCCATCTTGATTTTGACTCGTCCTTTAGTTTTTTTGCCATTGGAGGGTGGAGATTTTTTGGGTGCACCGAGGTTTGTAAAAGACTCGTCGATAGTGTCCTGCACGCATTCACCTGTCATAGTCATAGCCTGTTGGGCCTGTGACATGGTTTGTCTAACGTTAGCATCCTCATAACAAACAACATCGGATGCTGAACGTTTCATTCCTCTCTGTAGGCCGACGCCGGGTGTCGCGCCTCCGGTGGTCATCATCGTGGCGCCACCGCCGCGGCTCAATTGGGAAGCTCCCGAAAGTTGTGATGTAGACGGTCTACCGTACATTTCGGCACCCGCGTCGCCACCCATCATACCTATGTTGTATCCTAATGCCGCGTAACGTGCGTCCCTTCCGCCGCTAGGGTTGTCCATCACCGAGGACTTGTCGCGCGCACCATCTATTATTCCCCTTTTTTTTCTTGCTTCAGGTATTAAACCTTGCTTACACTGATACGATAAAGAACGGCGATGATTTTTATTGCGGGGTGTATTTTATATGCTCAGCTTTTGTTTTATTATTTTTATTGAATATTTATTTATTGAAATGTATAATAATAATATATGATTAATCGTACGATCGTCACACACGTCTAACCAACGCGTTAACTCGACGACGTATTTACACCACGTGATCGTACATCCATTACGACACGGGCTTTATTTTTATTTACTTAATATGAACGGAACGACGATGCGCACCGTACGAGCGCTCCCCGCGAACTGAAAACGCGGCTCTCTGCCAGTATCGTAACTTGACCTACGTGTGTGTATACACGGGTTGGAGGCGCCGCGACCAGCCGCGAGAGAGTCCCGCCGCGCTCGGCGGCACTCGTACTGGGACCTCGAACGCACTTTTTCTCCCACCATTCTACACATACGCCGTCAAAAAGTAGACCATCCATCCTCGTACGCGATAAATACACTTATCAACTCCAACTTTTTGTCATATTCATTAATTCACACTTGACTCCTCTCTCATTTCGCTCGATAAATACTTTTCTAGCTTTTCTATATTTCCGGCTTATTCCTACTAATATTTATCGCGGAGTGATACACGCGGCGTGGAGAGGGCGGCTCCGGCTGCCATATTTAGAAGTAGACGTCACCATATTAGGAAAAGTTTGCCAAATATGGTGAACAGAGGTGGTCCTTCCTTTTCGAATGGTAGAATCGAGCAGCGCGGCAAAACACCAATCCAACTGTCAGTAGAATCGGCTTCCTGCACGCCTTTCCCCTCTCCATTACATACATTTTATATTTTAAACCTATGCCTTCTTCAACCTCGTATTATATGCATATATAAATGTACATATACCGATCATATGTACAGGCTATCCCAACTTTAACGTCGGTTGAGCGAATTTATTTGAATTCTCCACCGAAATTCCGACTCAAAAAGGTTAGTATATCATTTTTTTGCCAACGTTTCATTCTCCCGAGAGTTATTAATTATTCAAAGTGACAATGTCCGAGTTTTCGGCACGTTTCAAACGTTTAACCTGTGAAAATCGCGAATTTGCTTCATTTTCAAAATGACTAATGTTTGCCGAGATCTCAGAAAAAACCGATTCACTCTGTTTATTTATTCGTTTCCTCTCTTGCTCTTTCTCTCTCTCTCCCTCTCTCTTTCTCTCTCTCTTTTATTCTCCGGGTCTCGGGAATTCCAGCAGATATCGATGGATCTCTCTCTCTCTCTCTCTCTCTCTCTCTCTCTCTCTCTCTCTCTCTCGCTCCCTGCTCGTCCTATCAATCGCAATATTGTCGTACGAAATACTTCCAGGGACATACATAGAGAGCCTTCCAGGCCAAAAGGTCAATAATGTAACCTTAAGATATCGGAATTTCGAGTGGAATTACATTTTCACTGACGCACGAACGTGGTGACGAGTTTGTGGTCTTTTAGCGCAAATATCTTCGAAACTATCGGAGATAGAGTAAAAGTGCATACGATCTTATCTATAGATCTTGAAAATCCCGCCAAAAAAGTTCGTGACGACATTTTCGTGGTGTCAATTGTTTGGCCGGGAAAGTGCGAAAAAGATGGTTTTTTTTTTATTTTCGAACAATTTTTCACTTTTTTTCGTTCCAACTTCGAGACTCGAAACGGCCCAACCTGGAATACGTGGTAGAAAAATCTTTCTCGTGTCTTTAGTCGTTCTAGCGTCGAACGCTATTCCCGGGACGTCAATTTTTCTATTGAATTCTTTACTCTCGATCGATATCCATAAAAATCGACAGTCCCCATCAAAATTCTAACAATTTGTGTTGACGCGTTATTGACTATCCGATCAAGGTCAGCCGGGACATGGGAATCGGCATTTTTCGGACAACGACAACGCGATCGTTACCGAGAAAGCAAGAAAGAGCGAAAGAAAGAAATAAATAGGGTTGGATTTCCCTCACGAACCGAAATTATTTTTCGCATATTTTCCAGATCTGCATTATTTGAAAATAAAAGATCAATCACAATTTCATCCCCACTACGATCGAGAAAGGGGGAAAAAAAAAAATTTCTCAATTTTTTGCAAGAGTAAAGAAAAAAAAAATGGCGATCCTGCGACATTTTCGCTCAAAAAGTTCGTACAATTTTCAAATAAAATTATTTTCCCCCTCACTGGTCAGAACTTTGTACAGGATCCGAATGATAATTCTCTGAATAAATCAAATTTCCAAAGTTTGACTTTTTTTTTTTCTCGAAAATGTTTTTCTCGCCCCTCAATTACTTAAGATTTGATTAGATTTTTTGAATTTCGAAGATTCCGCTTCGAGAACATTACGAAGCGGATGAGCGTTGGCGGTTTCGAATATCGCGAGAGGTTATGATTGCCGAAAAATTAAATGCACAATGAAAAACAAACAAGTTTCAAGTGATAATGACAATTTTAGCGAAATATTGAATAAATTTATGTGGGTACACTTTCCTACGTCGAATTATCGTCAGTTTATTGTAACACGACGCTTTTTGAGGCAGTCCAAAAGGTGTTATAATAATATACACACACGATGTTATTACAGCCTGAAGATTCCGGACACGAAACTGCACGACATTAATAGAACGCTTATATACAGACGAAAGAGTGGGAGAGGACATAGACATGGAGCTGAACATGTAAAAATATATAGCGACATATTCGTTTGTACGGTAAATAAGGAGGCGAAAAAAATTGGCTGGAAATAAGCAGTGTTTGGTTATGAGTGCGTTTGTTCGGCCGGCACAGCATTGGCCGAGAGTTTTCGTAGAAAAAATGTGAACCGATTGAAATTTCAAATTCATGTGAAAAAAATTCCCCAACGAAAATAGAACCTCGAAAAAAAAGAACGGTGTGGGAGCAGACACGAAGAAAAATAAAAGCAGAAAGACGCGGATTTTCGGCTCTCGAGAAATCTCTGGAGAGGATCGTGCTATGGGTAAGTTTCGATGGCTCGTTTGGGTGAAAAATAGACACATTTCGTAGCGCGGGCGCATCTTACGTGAGAAGCTCATCTGTTCACGGGGAGGATTATATAGTCAGGAATAAATGTTACTCTAGTTTCACGTTCCTAAATAAAATGTGTAAGAATTTGAAGCTCCTCCTTCCGCTTCTTTCCGGTGATACAAGCATAAACTTTTATTTCTACATTTCCACTTGGCTTCGACTCGCAGTATGTCGTTTTTATTCCCGATTAACATAAACAGAGCATTCTTCACCCTCCCGGGAGTGCAGCGAGCTTCATGATCCGTGTCTCCCTCTAGCGGACGCTTTTTTCAGCTCCTTCTTCACGTCTCTCAGCGAAAACGATGTAACTGTCGATGTAAAGTTGGATAACGAGATCAGTTGTGTGCGTTTCTATATATACGCGTGTGATAGACGAGCTCGAGCATCCGCTCGCACGCGTACCATACACACAACGATATACCCACATGCCTCTTATTATAAAATCATTCTTTCCACCTTTCACGTGTATTATAGTCGTTTAGAGGTGGTGACAGCGCTCGTTACACTACGTTACCACCCGTGAGCACGGCCTCGCGAGAAAAACCAACGAGAGGTTACGCCGGAGCGATAACGAGAGCGAGAAAACCACTCGGACGATAATCATCGTCTTTACTTTAAATGGATGTCTACTTAGCCATATTCGATTATAATTATATGATCCAAATTAGCATAAACGAGGCTCCCTGCTGTTCATGTATTTCAAGTGATTTTTTTTGTCCAGTCTCGACATCGCCTGGAGCTTGCTAAATAAATTTCCTCATTATAATCATTAACCCTCGGAGTGCACGCCTCCTATGGATGCATATCGGGTCAAATTGACCCAACGCGTTTTTCAAGTCATTGTATTTCGGTAAATTCGTTTTTTTTTTTTGTACAGACGTCTTTCGTAGTTAATTTAAATCAATTTTCTCGTGCACCCTCGGAGTGCACGTCCCCTATGAATGCATATGGGTCAAACTGACCCGAGGCGTTTTTCAAATCGTCGTATTTCGGTAAATATGCATTTTTTTTTGTACAGACGTTCTCCGGAGTCAATTTAAATGCCAAAAAATCGATGACAGAGAATTGTTGGGGTCAAAACGACCCAGTGTGCACTCTCTAAGGGTTGAAATAGTGATCAATTCGAAAATAAAAATATCCATGGCTCTTTATGGCGTAGGATTCGAAATTGGAGGAAAAAAATTGTTTTTCGTGCTGGTTTCAACAAATGAAAAATAAATAATTGTTAATAATTACTTTAAATGGTGATTTCTACTTTTCTATCAATTCTAATCAATTTTTGGTCGATTCTCGACTTTTTTTTCGAAAGTAAATGTATCCATGGCTCTTTACGGTGTAGGATTCCAATTTGCAGTGAAAAACAGGATTTTCGTGCTAATTCAAAAAACTAAACAATAGATAATTGTTAAAAATTAAGTTTTATTTAATATCACAACAAAATAAATCGTTCGACTGAAACGAGAAGTTGGACGCAAACTTTTTCACTCAATTCTCAAGAGAATTAATAATTGTAAAATATTTCGCATCTCATTGGCCCAATTTTCAGTTTTCCCCCCACTCTTTGCTTCTCATAGTTTCCTCCTTATTGCTCGGGATTCTGCAAAATTGCCACGGCCAAAAATCAACGAATGAGAATTCCCGAGCCTTGAGCCTCCGAATCGGTTGTTCTGAGTTTTCCCTGAACGAGCAAGTCCATGTTTTTCAAGTCTGTTGGAGATTTCAATCTCCGGAACCCATAGTGCGCGCCGCGGTCAACAAAGTGTCGTGGAACTCACGAGCGTACGAAACTTGAGAGCGGACGGCCATCAAAAACTGTAAATAGGACAAGGTCATGCCGTCTTGGGGCGTGACGCTGTCCGTTCTTGTTGGAATAACCGGAAGCTGGAGATATCGCAAGGAACTTGAATTCTGGGAGACGCATTCGATGGAGGTTTTGAGATGAAGTTCCATCTGATCGCAAATGGAATAAAACTCTTCCATGTTTCTGTTGAATCTGTGGTCCAGAGGGTCGACGCCCTTGAGCGACCCATTGTCCACAAAACTGTTTTGATGGAAAGTCTGCGCTGCAGTTTTCACCGCCACAGAGAGAGATTCCCGCAAAGGACCCACGAGCGACCTCAATTTTGAAATATTGTCCAGTCTCTCTTGTTGTTGTTGTTGTTGCTGTTGTTGTTGTTGCTGCTGCTGCTGTTGTTGTTGTTGTTGTTGTTGTTGTTGCTGCTGCTGTTGCTGCTGCTGCTGTTGCTGCTGCTGCTGCTGCTGCTGCTGCACTTGCTGCTGTTGCTGCTGCTGCGCTTGCTGCTGATTCTGAGCCATTTGCGCATTCGCCGGCTGAGCCATCTGACCCATGGGCATTCCGCCACCTTGTTGTATCGGCGCGATATTCATTGCATACCTGAATAAACAAAATTTCATTACATCACCACCTTTGAGACAATTTATCGAGCCCGCGGTTGGTAAAAACTTTGAGCGCCGTCCAGGACTCGGGAAACGATAAAAAAAATGGTTTTTTTTTTTCGGCGTCTCTAATGTGGGTCCGAGGGACGCAGGTGACTACTCGGACTGGTTCCTTTTTGCATAAACTAGTTATAGCGCCTTTCGGGACTCGAGAACTGATCGAAAAACGGTTTCTTTCTTGTGGCTTCTTTAATATGGGTCTGTGGGACCCGGGTGACTTCTTGGACTTTTCTTTTTTGGAAGGAACTGGTTGAGAAGAAATTAGGTTACTGTCCTGGACTCGAAAATTTATTAAAACGCGGTTTTTTATTCTGGCATCTTCAATATGGGTCTGTGTGACCTGAGAAACTTCTTGGGCTGCTCCCTTTCAGGGGGAACTCGTATCTATCGTTTGCAACCTCTATATTGTTCTCTGGGTCGAGATTGACCCCAACAACGTTTAAGCTCGAATTTGAACGGTTCGTCCTTGGAATATCGAACATTTGACCTCATGTGTTTATAACAATTGACAATGAATGATTGGAAACCGAAAATTAGAGGATTAGAGCATTGAAAATCGTTGGTTTCGATACTGTGGAGGTTTCTGGCTTGGGTCAAAATGACCCGATGCTGTTGTAACTAAAGAAAACCTCAGAACGCCTGTTTGCCACAACGATCAAATGGCGAAATAATTTAATGGATATAATATCGCGATTTATTGGGAATTTGCACGCGTGGCAGATTCGGCGATTCGTAACACTTGAAATTTCGAGTTGTGGACAATCAATGACGGATCGGTCGTTGAATTTCGATTGACGCACTTGAACAAATAGATTCTAAAAATAGAGATTGGCGGTGATGCAATTTCTCAGGTTTCTACGTCTTAAACACTTAAACAATGGGGATATTTAAAAAAAAAAGTAACTTACGAACGTCAGTGACACGAATGATAAACAACAACTAAACCCTCAACTGTGGTCAAGAAAGAAGGTCAACAACAGAAATAATAATTGGTGGAATAAACGCAGAGGGCATGTGGAACGAGAAAAATGAAATTGCGTGGCGCTCTCGCGGGGTTATTTAGAACCTGCGAAACGGTAAGCCTGGCGAAACGAAAAATCACTAAAATCCTGGAATTTCTATTGGCTATCGAGCGTCGTCAGTCTCAATGGTCAAAAGTCTGTATTTCCATAGTGAATCGAATAAGCCAATGAGAATAGCGGAATGCAATGGTAAAGATAGAGAAGAGCAGCGTCGCGTGAACCACAGCAATATGGCGTTCGGGGACCGACGCCATCTAACGTCCCTGGCATTCCTGTTTTTTTTGTTCGTCCGGTAAACCCACGGGCTTTTCCGCGTACCACGCACCATACGTTTTTTTTTTTATATATACCAAAGTTTAATTACAAAGTTGTTTATAACTCGGACGAAGAAAGTTGCCCCGGTGTTTAATCGGTGAGGAAAATAATAAGCGAGTTGAGTTAGTGAATAAAAGCGAACGGTGAGGGGGGAAAAAGGCGAGTATAAACGAAACACGAGATGCCGAGGGAGTCTCGTTACGTATGGTGAGAAGAAGAGAAGAAGAAAAAGATAAAAAAACAACAAGCGAGTTCGAGGGAATCTCGTATACGCGGGAAAAAACGGTTTGCGGATGGAATGATGAGTTAACCGTGCGGGAGACCGAGAGCGCACGGGGTAACAACATTTTTAGTGTGTGAGCCTTATCGCGGCAGTGTGAAGCATTGAGAATTCCTTTTTTTTCCTTATTTCTTTGGCGCTATCTCGCTCGCTCAGTTTATTGCGAACGAGCAAGCATCCGCTTAAATATATCAACTTTTTCGCTCCATCCTGTTTATTCTCATCGATATCGCCTTTCTCCAGCGGAAGGATTCGTCCTTTAACCAGCGAGAAAACAACAACACCAAACAAGACAAACAGGTAAGCGTTCTGTGTGTGAGCGGTAACTCGATGCGCAATTTCCCGCGAGATAGAGATTATAGAGGGTTACTATGGGCGCGCGCGCGCGCACGCCGGACCGGGCCTTTCTTCGCACTTTCCTCACGGCCGATTTATTTCCTCCCGCAATAAGATCGCGCTACCTCTCCTAGGGCCTGCCAGTGTTTATGTTTACCCTCTCAATTACCCGTCCCCTTTGGCCCTCCCCTTTTTTTTCGAGCATCCAACACCCATCGGAGTTGAACGACTGTCCAAAAAACGCGTCTCCGACTCAATACTTTCCGTAAACAAACACTTTTTTCCAAAAAAATGGTAATTTTTCGATAAAATTCATAAAATTTCGTGAAAATTTTGAATACCGCAATAAATTTCTTCGGGATTTTGTGCCGAAACTAATTTTCCCACATCCAACTCCGAATCCCATAAAAATCTCGTTAAAATCGGATTGTCTCCCGTTTAACCTTGACTCTATTTCGCAGTGTAGAGGATTCGTGAAAAGTCGGAAACTCCGCATCCGGGGACATGATGAGTGCTTCGGCCGTCAAGTCCTCCATGCCTGGAGTTGGTAATTCCCCGCCGACCACCGCCCACTCTATTTTGCCGATGAACGTCATGGCCCAGAAAGTTTCTGCCACAAGTAACGAGCCGGCGGCCATGAAACCGCTTCCCGGAGGCGGCCTGAGCTACGTTACGCTGCAGCCGGCAAATCAGCCGCTTAGCTTGGTCCAGGACCATTGTCCGGCCTACCCCAATCCCTCGTACGGAAGCAACAGTCCCGAGAAGGAAAAGGAGAAAGAAGCGGAGGCAGAAAAAGTCGTGCAGAACGGAGTCGAGCTTCCGAAAGCCTCTGGCGAACCAGAGGCCGTCGGTACGCCTCACGCTCCTCCTGCGGTGCTGCCACCACCTTCCAGTCCTGCCCTCATCGCTGTCCCTGTCGTTCCGGCACCCCAAACAAAACCGCAAACCGACGCCAATCGCAATAACAATCAGAGTCCTGAAAATCCACCACAGGATAGACAGGACTCCAACAAGGACAAATCCGAATCTGAATCTAATCCCGAGAAAGCAGAGCCTCCAGGTTAGTCTAATTTTTCATTTATTTTGTTTCATTTCAGTTTTCATTCAATTTTTATTTATTTTCTCATAAACAGCCCAATGTATCCATTTAAAAAAAATTATTTTTCATTAATACCGCCGAATTTTTCAATTATTTCATTATTATTATTTATTTGTTTATAAAAAGTTGAATTTCTAAATGATTTCATCATTTTTTATGTAATTTTTTAATTTTGATTCAATAAAATTGGATTTTTAAATTATTTTATTTGTTATAATTTTTTGAATAATTTTTGATTATTGAGAAAACGTCCCAAAGTTGTTTGCGCGATTTACCAAGTTTTGTGATGTTGAAAAAAAATGTTGAGCTCATTCGATGAAAAGAAGATGCGGAGATATTGAATTCAAGTTTTTAAAATTTTGGTAAATTTACTGAAAACAGTAGTAGTGGCAGCGCCGATGTGTCCACCGGGCCAGACCAAAGTGGAGGAGAAAAAGACGACGCCGGTGAAGAACGGTTCAAAACCAGAAAGCGCGGTAGTGACGGCAGCTCATCCACAGGCAAAGGTATCGCCGCACAAGCCGGAAGATCAGCCACAAATGAGAGCAGCAGAATTCGGGCCGACGAAAGTCAAGCCGAGCGTTGCGGCGCCAGTGACAGTTCCGAGCTCCAAAGCAAACGTTGACAATTCGACGAGCCCAACGGGCGCGCCAAAGCTCGAGCAAAAAATAAGCAGCACGCCGAGGACGGTTAAGAGGAAATCCCGGGAACTGAAGGACTTGAAAGGCGGCTCTGGCGAAGGGGGTAGCAAACCCAAAAGGAATCGTGTCCAGACCCAACCCTATCAGAGTCCCTTGCCCGAGATCGCTCTGATCGTTAAAACTCTCAACAAAACACCCTCCACGAAAAACCCCGACGACAAACTCATCGTTTTTTACAAGTGAGTCCAAAATTCATAAACCCAAATCCACATTTTTCCCTTTCCTTGCAGATTTTACTATTTTTTCGTGGCTATTTTTCCAGGAGCGAATTTCTGGCAGTTCGAAACCAAGAAGGAAGCTTTTACGTCTGTCAAGCGATGCAAAATATCTTCAAATCCAGCAGACGTATTCGCATTCGTTGGCTCTCGCAGGACAAAAATAACGGCGAAATTTATTCTCCTGACTTCTATGACGTCATCGAATTCGATTGCATACTCACCAATCTCAATCTCAACAAAATCGACAAAAATAAATACCAGCTTACCAAGTTCGAGCTTTTGCGGACCGAGAATATTCTCAAACGAGCTATCGACGTCGAGGCTGGAGTCTCCGAAAAGCCTAGTGTCACGGAGGAACATCCTGACGGACGTGAGTACATTTTACCAAATAAATTCATTCGAACTCGTCGAAAAAAATGGTTTTTCAAGATTTTTCTCAAGTTAAATGCCAAGCAAGGGCAACAGATGAGTTGGGGACATAACCCCAATAATAAAAATCGTTAAAAAAAGTTGAAGAAAGTATCGAATAATGTTAGAGATGGAGCGAAGAAAAAAATGTTAACAATATTTTTGATGAAAAAAAAAAAAAAGCAAAAAGGTCCAAAAATCAAAAAGCAAAAATTCGTATTGCAGTGGATCTCTCGCTCTACAAGGACGAATCACAGTTGAAAAGAAGGAAACGCGCAGCGAAAGAGAAGCAACGATTGCGCAGGAGGTCGAAGAGAGAATCGAGCTCGTCGGAGGAGTCGTCGTCGAGTGAAGAAGACGAGGACGATGGCGAGGACGACGAGCACGAGGAGGCTATTAAAAAATCGTCGCCAAAAACGAGTCGCGCGAAAAAACGCTCGACGAACAAAACCCTCGCCCTTGCGAAATCCGTCGCGAAAGGACCCAGTCGAGAAAAGAGAGCGCTCAACAGAGCGGCAGCTTCCAAGACCCCGGTCCCTATTATTGGCAATAACGTCACCAGCAGTTCCTCCGAAACTGCCAAAAGAAATCCACCTGATCCAAACAAAAAAATCGAACCGAAAAAGATCATCAGCAAACCACAAACTAGTAACATTGCGAGCGGACCATCAAGAACAACGAAACATCGCGGTAAGTTTTTTCCACATTCCGTCTCATAAAATTTTACAAAAAATCATCAGCATCGTAAAAAAATAATTGAATATTAATTTTCGTGAAAAAATCAGGATCGTCAAAAAATAATTTGAAATCGACTTTGCAAAGTTTCTCGTCTATTTTCTTGCCATTTTAATGCAAGAATTTTTTATTACAATTTTCACGAGCCGCCGATCGAAAGAAATCGAATAATTTCATTGCAAAATTTGGCTTTCGTTACTTTTTTCAAGTGACGAACGAATGAAATATCAAAAAACATCGAAAATAGCGGAATTATAAAATGAGTATGGAAAATCGATTTTTGCCAAGTTTCTCGTTGTTTTTTCCAATTTTAATCCAAGAATTTTCATTCTTATTTCCGCAAGCCCCGCGAATCAACAAAATTCGAGTCTTTCCCAATAATTCAACTGCAAAATTCGGTCCTTGAAACTTTTTTGAGTTAATGAACGTGCGAAATATCAAAAAATCTCGTTTTTTTAATCGAAAAATTCATCCAAAACCGTTTACCAAAAGCTTTATTTTAAAAAAATTTGAACCTTTTCAAATGATTCAATCGCAAAATTTCGTCCCCATAACTTTTTTGACCCAAGGAACGAACAAAACATGAAAGAACGTCGTATAAAATGAGGATTGTCAGATAATAACTAAAAATTGATTGTCGCAAGATTTCTCGTAAAGTTACTTCCAATTTTCCATTTCAATTTCCACAAGTAGCAAATCGACTAAATTAAAATCTTTTTTTATAATTACACTGCAAAATTTGATATTTTTTTTGCTCAAAACACTTTTTTTTTTTTTTTTTTTTTTTTTTTTTTTTTTTTTTTT
>JAPYYS010001984.1:381-26828 GCA_030522525.1 Campopleginae sp. 14b
TTTTTTTTTTTAATTCGCAGAACATTTGCACACACGCACAACGTTCAAGGAAAAATAAAAAATCCGAAGTCCGCTTCGTAAAGCCGTGATACGAAAAAATAAAAAAATGAATTTTCATGTCTCTCCATGAGTTTGTACAATTTTTCATAGCAAAACCATTTTCCCCATTCCGTTTGCCGGAATATAGCAAAATTTTTCATAAAAATCATTTGCATGCAGAACATTAAAAAATGGTAACGATTATTGAAAGAGAAATTATTTTTCATCAAAGTTTTCCAATCGACTTAACGAGGACGATGATTTCAACAATAAAGAAAAGCTTTGTCGTTCGAAAATAGCATTTGAGATTAAAATTTTATCCGAATTGTCATTTTTTCGATTTTTTCGATTGTTTTTTTTTTACTCCAAAAGTTGGTCGTCTCTTAATTTTTTAAGCCGGACGATCAGAATTTTTAAGATTTGGAGTGAAAAAAAAAATGCACATTTTTGGGGGGGTGTTCCGCTTTGCCCGCCTCTCCCCTATATATACGTGAAAACGAGATTTTACTTGTATCTCGATAGACTTTCCAAGTATCCTGATGGGATTTCCGAAGGTTGCTCTCGCTGTTCTCCCGCGATTGACGGGTCATTCGGAAAAACGTTTAATCATCTCGCGCAGGGATTCCGGAATCTCTATCCGGCCAGGGCATGCAATCGCATGCTCCATAATACATAAGCAAAGGTTTTCCCTGAGCATTAATAAATCGAAACACAGAGCGCCTCAAAAGTGCAGGCCGCTGGTTCGAGTTTCCCCTGGCGAAAAAAACGAAAAAAAAATCAAGCTTCCTAGCAGAAAAATGGTGGCGATTATAAAAAAAAATGGAAGCAACGCCAAGGATTTGAGTGAATGTTAAAAAACGATATTGCCTGTGTCGCACGGCCAACTTGCGGTTAGTACATTTTTGGGGAAGCCTGTACTAGGGGAGCAGTGAGCAGTGAAGCTCGTATATGAACAGACTTTTCTGGCGCTCGATCTCAAGCCACTGACGTGTTCGCGTGAGAGGGGGCTACGAGCTCGAGGGCGGGGGGGGTTCAGGAGATGAACCTTGCTGTATTCTCTTTTACATAGACTGTCCGGTGCATACCTGGCACGACTACTACAGCTAGGACGGGGTACGATAGCTCTGTACGTCCGAGCGACTGTGTTCGATCTTGTATGAAGCAGGAGCGACGCGCGCGGCGGGGGCTGTCGGTGAGCTCGAGCGGTTTCTCTCTCGTCTCGGATGCCAGGAGGCTGCCGGGTTTTTTACTCGCGTTGCATACATGCAATATGTATCGTCGCATATGTTTATAACATATACATTTATATTTGCGACGGATAGAGGGAAGTACATAATGTAAATAGGCGAAAAAGCATGTAGAACGGACATATGCAGCGCCCGCGCGCTAAATTTATTTATGTATTATCCTTTTATATGGGCAAAGATTATGTATTGCTGCATATTATCCCCTGTGTATATCCGCTGCATGTATATATGATAATAAAAGTACCGAGAAGCATAACCCACATTATTTGAGGAGGAAAGCGATGGATATTGCGCCCTTATGCCACTGCATTATCGATTCCATTGAATATGTGTGTGCGCTCCTCTCTCTTTCTCTCTCTCTCTCTTGCTCCTGTACGGAGTTGCCGCGGGTTTATATAATCCACACATACTCGCACGTGAATGTACATGGTGGCCCCTACGGATATGCTTTGGATTGCGGTGAATCGTGAACGAGAAAATACTAGACGGCGAATCTCAACTCGATTACCTCGTGACACATCGATTTTACTCTGCGAAAGAAAGCGAGCAAGATAAAAAAGGGATAAAAGAGAGCCTTCGGTAGAGAAGCGCAACGTACAGTGCGATAGACCGTATTATTTTTCCCCCAAGAAATAACAGTGCAAGTTAAAATATATACTCCGCATACATGTGCATGTTTTTTGAGATTCAAACGTGCCTGATTTCGCCTCTGGCCTCTTAATTATCGCATCATATTATGCGAAATACGTGTCTGGGAAAAATCGTACGATTCCAATGAAAAAATGCAACTGCGATACGATTTTTTGGGATTTATTTATTTTCCTAGAGTCTGCGATGTTTATTTGTGGGATCGGGAGAACACAGCAATTTAACGGGTTAATAGGGAGAATAGAGCAGTTAATACAGTTACCTTATTTATAGGCTGAAGAATTCCAATAATGCAATTCATTAAAGCCCGAACGAGGGGGCTTGACGTGCGGAAAACAACAAGGGTTCGATATCTCGTCACAATCACGACATTTCCTCTTGCCTTCCTTCCCCTCGAGCCTCGTTCATCGATCATTGATTCGCGCGATGTACATTATATACAATAATGTAGTATCGAAGTTTATGTACCGAAAAAGCGATTTTCAAGCGATTTTCAGCAGCCCGAGGAAACGACACGAGTCCTTATCGGACTCTCGACCCATCGATCTTTCCTCCATTTAACAATTATCGTTATAAAACTGAGCAAAATTCCGATATTCAAAGATAAACGTCAATTTTCGTCGTTTGCTGCGCAAGAATTTATGGCGAATTTTTTTTTGTTTTTCCGACTGATTTGGTCGTTTAGAAAAAGCACCAGAAACATGGAGCCAACGCGACGGATTGGCGGAGAAAAAATACAGGATTTCTTTGGGAGACGTCACGGAATATGACGTTTAACGTCGACGACGCGAAGACGCGGGGGAGCAGAGGACAGCAGCTCATGAAATAAATTGCTATTATCGGATGTCGGGTTATGAAATATCGTATTTATATCTATATATGTTTGTAAATCTGAGGTATATCCACTCGCAAACTCATCTCGTCTCATCTCGAGTGGTCTCGACTCCTCTGGTCCTCTTTCCCTTTCCTTTCGCGACTGTGTGTCCCGTCGCGTTTCACCATAATTGATTCCATCAATATTCTTGGCTTTTGCCGAGAGTTATTACAGACTGTATATCTGTGTGAGAGGTAATTGAGCTTGAATTCAGTGAGGGCGAAAGATTTGATTGAGTCTACGATGAGGCAACTCGTATTATTGGGGTTGTTTCAGGGTGCAGCCTCCTTCAAGAGCATAATCCTTCCTCTTATGGCAATTGCCATTCGAGGCGATTCCCTTGGCAATGTATATTCACGTTTCGACTATAAATATTGTTCTTTACTTGGACGAATTTCAATTTTTAGTGAAAATTCAACGAATGGGGCAAAGACCCATCCAGTATTTGTGAAAAATAGTGGGACGGCATTTTTTGCTATTGAAAAACCGAATTTACTATTAAAAAAATGGAACAAGTGCATTAATTATCAAAATAATGAATGATGGAAATATTTTTCGTTGTATTCCAACGATGCAAACTTATATCGTGGGAATTTTTAGTTCAGCTGCCTCTGGATATGGTCCATTTCATGGGGTCAATTGGGGCGTGTCCTTCATAAGGATCGGTGAGGAGGACGGACCATAAGGAAAATTGGACATCGGAATGAAGATTTCTAACGAATTTGTTCGTTCCAGCGAATATTTATATAGCCGAGATATGATAATTATACTTTAGTAATTGAGTGAATTTTGCTTCTCGGGCCGGATGCTGGGCTCTGCCTTTTCGGAGGACGATTTGGCTCACTTGCTCGTTTCGATCTTCCGCTGGAGGCTGTTACATCGAACGATATACTCATGAAAAAGTTTTCCTCGTGCGCACCGTCAAGTTTCCTCGATACTTTACTGAATTCGTTAGCATATATCGAAGATCTGCGGGAGCGAATCGCAGCAGCAGCAGCAGCAGCAGCAGCAGACAAGTTTAGCGAGAAATATCTACGAGGGTGAAGGTTTTCTCACACTCCAAACGCATGCACTTAACGTCTATACGAAAACTCATCTCTTCGTAAATTTGTCTTCATATATATATAGAGCTTTTGCGTATGTATCTTGACGTGACCACAGACCCTCTTCAGCGATCCTAATTTTAACGGGATTAATCCCGTTCGTCTCGTGCACTTTGCACTATTCTATTTTCTAGCACAGGATAACTGTCGAAATCGATGCAGCAGCAGGAGTCGCCCCCGCTAACAGAGCGACTCTCTAACTTTCGAAAAGGCGACTTTGCTGTGTGGTTTCTTATGTATATAAGATTCCAAACTTTGTAGAGCTTGAACCATGTCTAAGGGGACATACGTTGTCAATAAATATCGAGACGAGAAGAGGTTTCGACCCCCGTGGTATCGCGTACGACATGAAAATCAAAGTAGCGAGAGACAGTCTCGATTAATTGATAATTGAATTCACGATAATCGGGAAAATGAGTCGGAAAATCTATTGATAAGAATTTTATTGTGTTCAGTCGACTGGAGCTTCTGTTCAAAAATTCAATTCTATATTCTATTTCGATAAAATTAAACAAAATACGATGATTTGCATCGTTGCGAAAAGTGAAAACCGTTTTTTAATTGGACTTGCGAAATTTGCAAATTTCAAAAAAATCAGGAGGAAAAAAAAAAATGGTTTTGCATTATCAGTTGATTAAATGAATTTGACGGATTTAGCCAAATATTGCGCGCAAGTTACAAAATTAGCTTGCGTTTAATTCAGCTGCGGAGGTTGAATCATTTCACTGGGGCGTGTAAAGCCAGAGGGGCAAGAGCGGGGGGAGGTAGAAAGACTGGAGGAATCGCAGCGACATTTAACTTGGTCGCGGTGACAAACGACTGGAGCTTTATGAATTATCGTGTTAGCGAAACTACGAAGCTGTACAGAGAGCGAGAGAGTACCTGATTATTCACTTACGCGTGCGTTCCCCTACGTGTGCACTAGTACGTTTTGTTCCACAAATCTCGACATTAGCAACACTGCAGTTTATATCCGCAAGTTTTTCTTTTTCCCTTCGAAATGGGAGAGTCTCAAAAAAAAAAAAAATCATAAAGGGAATAAAAAGAGGATCTGGAGGGGGTGGAGGAGAGCGAAGGGTGAGCCGGGACGGGCGGCGGTGGAAGCGTAAGTAAGCATATGAGACTTGCAGATTTATTCCCAGGTGTGGGCTGTTGTTTCACAAACGGTCGCAGTTTGGCGAAGGCAAAAATTTATGCATGTTTGCGGGGAGAAAAAAAAACACACGCGGAAAAGAGTGAAGATTTTTTTTCGCTCTGCGCAGTCCAACGAAATTTCACAGACCACCTCCACAGTTTCGATTTGTACAAAGGAGCTCTTAACACAGAGTCAACGAATTACCACGCTCGTTAGCAGCGGTCTAACGTACCCTTGAGTTTGCAAGAGCAAAAGTAAGTGAGAGTGAGAGAGAAGACGAGAAAAATGGAGTCGCTAACTCGCAGTTGCCGTATGACCATGTTATGAGACCGAGTCGCAGACCGAGAGAGTGAGAGAGAGAGCGAGTACACACGGAAAATGATGTTAACAGGAGAGCGCAGAGGCGAGTGGACGGTGACGCAGGCACCTCCGACGGAAACATCAGCGAGATCGCGAGAGACCGACCATTTTTTTTCTCCTTCCTCTTTGCCTTCTTTCATTTTTTGTACAAGCCAGTTATACATATTTATTAAGGTCTGCATCTCATCCAGTCATTACCCACAGAGCCCTTTGAGTCCCGAAAAAAAATGTCGTTCCTCGTGTCTAGTTCTGCTCCGTCCGTGCAGGAGAACGTGCCCAGTTTGTTGCTAATCAAAAGTTTCAACTTCCGCAAGTCTTCGCTCAATTAGATTTCGTTCGCAGGTTTTTTTTCACCCCCAACGATTCGGTCTCGAGAATGGAAATTCGGTCGAAATTGAAATAAAAGTCGTAACCAAGTTTTTCAGGTCCCTGCTACATCGATCTGCTACGTCGTTCACGGACACCCCATAGATCAGCGGAGCATGCAGAAGACTCTCTTGTTTCGTCATCTTCTCAGTATTTGCTCAGTGTCTTTACGAGTCAGAGAAAAATGTCTCATTTAAGAAGAAACTCGAATTCGAGGTTCGATGCTGTATAGATGAAGTGCAATTCGGTGGGATTTGCTCGAAAGGGCACGAAAGAGAGATGCAGGAGGAGGAGGAGGATGAGGAGGAGACCTTTGCTCTTAATGTCTCGTATCTTGGAAAATTACGAAGGAGAACGTGGGCAAGATCGCAACGATGAGGAAGCAGCAGCAGAGTATAAATCTATATTTGGGTGTACACGAGAGAGAAAGAGATCCTTTTGGCCTTACCCTCGGGGGTAGTTGAGAACGAGGGCTGAAGAGAATGCTAGAGAGGAGTCTACTAAGGCGAAACGTCGTTCGGAAGTTGTTTACAAGCTTCAACTTCACCGCTTCTCTTCTCGAAAGGAAGGAGCAGGATAGAGAGAAGCGAGAGTGATTAAGACGAAGAGAGAGAGAGAGAGAGAGAGAGAGTATGCCGGAAGCCCGAACTCTCGACATTGCCTCTCCGCCCCTTGGCCCCTTATGGCGTTTTCACACTTTCAAGACAAGCTCTGCGAGGAGCCTGCGAGGAGAGGGATGGATGCACCGTCGGGAACGCGTTTACGCGGCTCTTACCAACTTTTGCTAAACCAAACTCTCGTCTTATGTACATATTTTAGCTTCTATTCATAAATCTGATATTTCCTCAACAACCAGTACGACACTCGATCGAAAAAATCTCCGGCAAACTCTAAATTTCCCATTTTCTTCCGATTAAGAATAAAAAAATATTTGCAAATCTACGAAAATGGAAGAAAATTTGAATTTAACCCCGGAGAGTTATTTACATCGCGAGTAGGCCGAGAGTGTGTAGATGCGTTTGAGTTTTGGCTCTGTATTGGTTTTGTCACGACCCTCGAAAGTCCCCAAACTAATTTCGACGCTCTTAGTGTAATTGTTATCCTTCGCTTTTGTTCGGCTCGACTTTCCATTCGCGAAGCGTCAATATGTGCTCAACGGGACGCCATTAGCATATTGCAGCGCGCGTGCTGATCGTTAAATTTCATCGATCCGAGGCAGCAGAGACGAAAGGCAGACGCCAAGTCGATTTAGTGAGCAGCAGCAGCAGCGGCAGGCAATAGTTAATAATTGTTGTGCAGGCCGCGCGTGACAATTAATGGAGATTGGAGGATTTTCAGTCAAACGCACAATCACGAGAGTTTACGGAGTGTTCGTAAAGATAAGCTGGAACGTTTTTGAGGCAGAGACGCGAAAGAGGACGCAATATATTTGAAGATGAAAATGGCTGCTGTGTTGGGAGGTTGGCATTTTTTTCATTCATTTGCTCCGAACCTCCCGAGAGATTTCTTTCTTTTTTTCTTCGTTTTTCATTCTTTCACATCCTCTTTATACTCTTTGCATATTCACATCGTGACTGGCGTGCGAAGATCGATTCCGGAAGGAAAAAACGCGCCGGTTGGGTGAAGAGCCGAGTTTGAGGGATGACAAGGGCGGGAGAGCAAAGGTTGGAAGGATCGCGGGCGCGGGCGACGACTTCTCTCGAAGGACGTTTTTTTATTTATTTTCGACGCGAGTAGAAATTCCGCGAGCAAATTGCCGAGGCTCGGGTACTTCTTGCATAATATTATATTCATATATTTCAATTCCCCTCGCACAAGCCTCCACGTTTTCGAAAGACTCTTAAAAGAAAAGAAAAAAAGAAAATCCTTCGGGAGGAGATTTATCGTCGGGATAAAAAATCAAGGGACATATTTAGCATATTTAGCGTGAAATGCTCGAAATTTTGGCGTGGGCTAAGTCTGGAGAAATGTTAAATTTCACGTTGGACGCAGCCACAAAGGGTCAACCGCGGATTAATAACTCTGGATGGAGATGTCACCGCAATGGAAACAAGAAAGGTCCTTTATTTTCCTCTCCATTTGACAGGGACGTCGATCCAACGGGACAGCAGCAGGTTTTGAATGAAAGATTCGGTTTTGGACAGCGAACCTGAGGCGACGGGATATCAATTGGCTTACGAGCACAAAGGCTTGTGTTTGTCAAACTATTCGATTGTGAATTTACGCCTTTTTAATGACCCAAAACATATTTACAGATTTATATGAGGCATGAAAAAAAAAAATATGTAGCCTGTCGCAAGCTCCGGCTCGCGGTGGGTGTCCCTTTCCATCCCTTTTCGTATTCCCTGACCGAACGAGTAAAACGAACGCTTTGTCCGATCACATTCTCGTCCACGTCGCGTCGTTGAACGACGAAATTGACGATTACTTTTATGTGACTCTTGTCTCACCCTCCTCCCCTTCCATCTCCCTCGATCCTCTACTCCTGTCAATTTCTTTTCTCTTTTTATTATTCTCTGTACTAACTCGTCCGGCGCTTTGTTGGCTCGTAAAACACGATGCAAAGCACAGTGTGTCGTGCCTCTCGTCGTTTGAGGATTGTACCAGTATGCTGTACGTGTATATGACGTTTCCTACACTTTTTCATGGGAACTTTAAGTCCGAACAGAGAGAGAGAGAGAGAGAGAGAGAGAGAGCAATGTTTCCGACGAAAAGGCTTGAAGTAACGACGAGCAGCAGACTCGGGCAAATGGTGCGGACGTCAAATTTAAAAGTAACGCGAATTTGTTGAATTTTCTAATTCCTGAAATTGTCACGATTTTTTTTCTTTTTTTTTTCGTTAATTCACAAAATAGTGAATTTGAATTTTTTGGGGAAATTATCAACTTCCTTATGCGAGCACGAATAACCATCCTCAACCGGCTCGAGTGTGTTCATGTGTATAAAATATGCGCGGTACACGTGTATGGGGTTTCTGTCTCATCCCGTGGTAGCAGGGCCAGCTCGTCGTCGAGTGTCTACCTGCCCGGGAGCACCGAAAATCTACAGAGTCTCCGGTTTTAATATGCCCACGAGAGAGTCCGGAGTCTCTTTCTTCTCAACTCACCCTCTCGACCCCCTTTCGTTGCTCTCTCTCTCTTTCTCTCCCAAGCTCTCTTCCTTTATTCCTTAACCTCTTTCCTCTTGTTCTACGTACGTCACGTTCCACAATGGTACGAGCATCGAAACGCGCTGCCCTGGCTTACACACAGACACAGGCACATGTTTGCATAGACGTGTGTATAATGGAGGCATACGGCCGGAGTATATGAGGAAGTACGTTGTGGAACGTTGCCGGAGAAGAGGCCGAGAGGGTCGAGAGGGATTTTCGAGTGAGGTTTTCCTCGCTCTATGAGGAGAAAAAGATCGAGAGCCGCCAAGAGGACACGGAATAAACGGCCTACGCGATATTTATAACGAACCACGCTCCACCGTATTTATAATATTTTTTTTTCTTTCTCGCAAACATATAAAGAGAGGAGAACTCTAATAAGCTGAGAGTAAAAATTGCGCTCTCTTTTCCCCTCTCTATGCACGGAGCCTGCGGGAGCAGGTACCGACCCGACGTTGGACAGAGATAAAACGCGTAAAGGATCTCGGGCTGGATGTAAAAATAAGAACGAAAAAACGGAGCGCAAGTTGAAAATACGGGAGGGCGAGAGACAACGGGGAAGAAAGAGGCAACAAAATATCGAGTTTATTTCAATGCCCGTGGCAAAATCTGTTTGTGAGTAGAAAAAGTCAATATATCGTGTACGCGTTGCACTTTGATCTCTCAAACGGCCGATTTCTTTCAACTGCAGCAGCTGATGGTCTATGTACATGCGGCAGCCGGTTTCCGCGTACGAGCTCATTGCCGCCGGACTATCGGTTTGTAATGAAAACGAAGGAAAGAGGCAAACACATCCGCGGGGCGGAGGATAAATAAATAAAAAAAAAAAACAAAACAAAACAACAACAAAAAAGAAGGAAACGGGAGGTAAAAATTAAAAATGAATAAGAACCGAATGTGGGATACGGCGTGGCAGTAATAAAGACAGAGGGCGCACGTCTGGAATCTAATTAAAACGGACTCGCTGTACCGAGAGTGCGAGCTATTGGTAGGACGAAATAAAAAAAATGTATATATAAAAATAGAGAGGAAGGCCGAAGAAATAGCGAAAAAAATGAAAAATTTTAAAAAAAATTTCTTCGCCGCTTTTTCGTGACGCGGTATATTAGAAATTCTGCCCACGCGTGCAACATTCGATATATAAAATCAGAGGCATGAGGTTATAAAAATGTTGAAAAAAAAAAAAAAAAAAAACAGCAGCAAGGGAAGGAAAAGAGAGAAAGAAGGGGAAAGGGGGGTGGGACGCGAGGTAAACAAATAGGGTGGAGGATAGGATGAAGGAGAGAAGGAAAATGGCGGGAGCGATGGTCGATGCGGTCGTCCGCGAGGAAAACGAATCGAGTGGTCGTCCTGCGGCTACTGCTGGCTACCTCGTAGGTAGACCCCATACCCGCGTTAAACCACCGAGAGGAGAGGCCATCACAGAGAAAACCGAGAAACACCGAAAGCAAAGGACCGAGAGATCGCCAAGTGGAAAAAGGGAGAAACCCGAGAGAGGATCCTCTTGACCCTACAAATTAAATGACATTTCCAAATCCACGTATAGCCAAGGACCTTTTTCTCCTTTTTCTCCCTCTCCTCCCTTCTCCCCTTCCCCCGTCCGATAATTTGGACGACAGCATCCGCAGAGATGAAAGCTCGATTCCCCAGAACTCCTCTCCATCAAAGGTTTGTTTAGTATACCGTTTTCCCCCTTCAAATATTCAATCGGGTCTCAACTTTCCCGAAAGACATTTAATTACAAAACTGATATACGGGGCTTGGCGTGTAAATTAATGATATAGTGCAGTTTGCATCGAATACAACGGAAAATTCATTTTTTATTCATTATTTCGATAATTTGAGCACTTTTGCCAATTTTTTGTTCGCAAGTTCGGTTTTCGAATGACAAAACAGGCTGTCCCTCTATTTCGTTGCATTTCGACGATACGAACTTTGACATCGTTTTCTTACCACACACTTCTGAAGTTTGCATCCCTGGAATACAACGAAAAAGTCATTTTTTTATGAATTATTTTGATAATAAATCATTTGAATAATTAATTATTTTGATAATTAAATTCCAACTTTTTCGTTGTAAATTCGATCGCCGAATGGAACAGAAGGCTGTCGCTACTATTTTTCACAAATATACTGTATAGAAAGTTTGCACTGGCGGCTCTATAAAATAATCAGTTGTCGTTGCATTTCAAGGATGCGAAATTTAACATTCCAAAAAATGATATTTTCCGACACGATCCAAGCAAAATGCAATAAGAGACGAGTGGAGAAGAGAAAACGAAGGAAATTGTATTAAATCGCGACGATATAAACAGGCATAACGATTATGGCGTCTCAATATTTCGATGCAAATTTGGTTATGGAAAAAGAAGGAGAGAGAAGGAAAAAAGTGTCCGGAGGTCGATGAAATATATTGCGCAACAGTCTGGTCATGCAGGATGAGGCTCCCCTCGGGAAAGGAAAGTAAAGGGACATCTTACGAGGGGAAAGAAGAATGGCCGTGTGAGAACCGGTTGTTGGGTAAACGATATCGCGAGGAATTCGATGCTTTCGTTGAAAAGTGAATTCCACTGGAACACACGCCTTGGAGTTTGTGTACGTATGTGTCCGTGCAATGAGTCGCGGGGGAGTTGGCGAAGGTAAGAGGAGGCGAAAAGAGAAGGATGGAGAAGAGACAAAACGAGTGAAAGGGATCGAAGGAAAAAAGGCAAAAGTAAAATTGATGTTCGAGAGGATCTTTCTTCGCGTTTATCCTGCTCCTGCGAAGGTGGGAGGTGAGCTGGTTGAAGCAAAAGAGAGAGAGAGAGAGAGAGAGAGAGAGAAAATCCTCGGCGTTTATTACACGTTCGAGGATTTATTTTTAGCGGTGGATACGATATAGAAAAAGAAAACTAGAGAGAGGCAGAGGGAGGGAGGGAGAGACAAGTTCACGACACTACAGCAGCAGCCGCTGTCCGACTGTCTAGGATTTTTCGTCTCTGTCTCGCCATCATCGTGTACCACGAGCAAACTCGAGTCAGGCCGCCCCCCTGGTCACTGTGTCGGTGGGCGTGCTGTAATAATGTCTTCCCAGCGGCAGCAGCACAAATATAGCCAGTTCTACGTGCCTCTCTCTCTCTCTCTCTCCGGATCGGCTGGTATTGTGTAATGTTGTATAGACGAGAAGTGCGTGCAGGCATCCGCAAGCAAATGTACACGTTTGCGTGTGTCTTGTCGCTTGTGCGTCGTCGAAAGGGAGAATTCACGTTGAATTGTGATCGAGAGTCAGAGGGGCCATCGCGGTGGAAAATTTCACACGTTCGATTGCGCCCTTTTGCCTCCAAAGGCTATAAACATTTCCCATACAGTTGTAAAATTGTGTGACGCGAAAAGAAATTTTCGGCTGGGAATGTCTCGGCAAAAGCAGCTGAACGCGCAGGCAAGATTATACGAAAATGTATAGACGGTATCGCAGGAACGAAGGAGGAGCTAGCCTCGAGGCTCGCACATGCAAACTCGAGATGTACAACCGATCTGTCCCGCAGGACTCGTCTTTACAGAAAAGATCGTGGTAATACGTAACTCTACGGGGCGCTTTGGACGCCGCTGCTGCTTCTCTATCTTTTCTCTTTTTTTTTTTTTGGTCACATACTTTTATCTCCTTTTATTTTTTTAATTTTTTTACGCGCTCCTCGCCAGGCGCTGCGTCTGTGCGCGAGCAAATCAATCGATAGAGGGTGTCCTCGGGGTCGCGCGCACTCAAGTAAATGTACAGACTTTGCTGAACGGTGCCGACTCAAGGGACACCCTGCGAGTACAGAGTGCCCTGCTGTAGTCTCGCATATATGCAAAAGATCGCACGTCACGAGCCGCTGCTGACACAAACGATGCGAGTTACGCCTTTTTGCTTGTCAGTTCGGCGTGTATGCGCGCACAGCTATGAATCTCGTGTACGTTGGTATTCAGATAGCAGGAGCAAGAGAGAAAAAGATATTTTTGCGATGGCGCTTGTAACACACCCTCGCGTGAAAGTTAAAACCCGGAGCGCCAAGTTTGGCTTTAAAATGTGGGCTCACGACGTGTACGAGTCTCGTGACGACCTGGACACGTTTCTCTCTTTCGCTCTCTCCGTCTCTCCTCCGCTCTCGCCTCTATTCTATTTCTTCGCAGTGCTTGATTTCTTTCTCTCTTTACCAAGGAATAATATACCTCGATGCATACAATCCGTCTTTTTCTTGGTCGCTGCTGCTTGTAAGACACACACGCTACGAGCACTTATATGTCCATGAGCAAGCAGCCTGATCTCTCTCGCGGGTGGCACAAAAACGAAGAGTATCGTATACCACGTATTGAGGGGGTCCCCTCAAAAAGGTCAGAGAAGTAACGACTTTTCGATTATTAATATTTATTTATCTATTTTCTTTGTGTCATTTTTCCGAATTATCCACATTTTTCGAGCTGATGTTTTTTTTTTTGGTTTCGAGAATCGATCGTTTTATCATCATAATTGGATTCTGCATTTGGAGAATGAGCATCGCCAGAGAAGAAAATAGAATTTCGTTGCATATTCTAACGATGCAAACTTCAACGTCATGTACGAAGATGCACTTTTTGTGATGACAGAAAATTATCGAAAAGAGAGGTGAGGGCGGGAATGCGCGGGACTTGCCGTTTGGTTGTAGGAAAAATGAATGAATAAATTTACGTTTTTGTTTATCTTAGCACACGTAGCACATCTAATGCATGATGATTTATGCATATTAGCTTTATCGGGGAATTCCCTAATGGGAAAGCTCCACAGGATTTTCCGCCAATCGATTTGTTCTCCCCTCAAACTACAAGTTTTTTCTCCTCCTATTTTCCGACCGGTTAATAACGGATTTCGCACTACGTGTCTATATAAGCGAAAGGAAGAGAAGAAAATGTGGCCGGGAATGAGGGGAAATCGTTACGAGGGTTTCAGGATTACCTCGAGCTGCGTTATAACGCGAATTCACGCGAGGCAAAGAAAAAAAAAATGGAAAACGAGAAAAAGCAAAAAAAAAGAAAAACCGGGCGGAATGAGGGAATAAGGGGGAGGTGAGAGAGAGAGAGAGAGAGAGAGAGAGAGAGAGAGGAGCAAGCGGGCGAAAGAAATCGAAAAGTCAGCATAGCTCAACCTCGAAATCGCTCGATACGATACTGGAACGAGAAAACAGGTGGAGTTTTGAAAAAATGTATTCCGCACGTTTTGCCGAACAAATGCCAGCCGAATGTCATGTTTTTCGAATATTTTTCTTTGTCCATGTAAATTATATGCTGCATACGCTCGAACACGTATTAAAAAAAGAAAAATCGTTCCGTCCGGCATAAACGATATAATATTTCGTGTAATTACACGCCATATATAGATTCGTACGACCCGAATGGGAAAGAGCCTATGTAATATGCACTTAATTATATCCCCGAACGATTGCGCAGGCCACACTGTCGTAAATATGTGAAAGGAAGAGTAAACACGATGATATTAATATTTTAATTGTATCTACTGAACTGCGTTGGAGGCTGAACTATGAGATGGAAATAATAATAAAAAAAAGACGCGACATGTTCGCGGGCATGGAGATGGAGGGAAAAAAAGAAGGACGAAGAAGAGGCGAAGGAAGATGTTTTCCATCCCTGAGGATTGGCCTCGTGGTTGGTATAGACGCCGGCATGAATACAACATTACAGGAGAGTCCAATTTGCCGCGAGTTGCGCACGCGCTCCTTGATAATAGACTCGTGTTACGGAAACGAGGCTGCTGGTCAAAATAATGGAGGAAAAAAAAATCAAGCGTAATAATCAGCTCTGGACCGTTAGGTTAGATGGCAAAATTCTTCTCGTTCAATCGGTTGTTGTGATTTTTTTGTTTTTTTGTTTTACACGAAATTATCGAATTTTATGTCTCGGGGTCTGATCTTTATTTTCCCCTTCGAAATTGTATCGGAAAATCTCTGTGGAAATTAACGTTCGTGCCAGTAGACGAGATGCGTATGTCAAGGTGGTTAATGGGGTCTTTATGGAGATGGGGTGATCTACTCAAAGGCGCCATGACGCGAGAAAGTCATTAGTCATCGACTCGTTATAAATACGCGTTACATGTTATACGATATTTCTCTAACCTGTAACCTCCCCCGGAGTACAATCTCACATCTCTTTCGCTCCCTCAATCGGGCTCTTTCCGTTGCTGCTTCACTTTAGACAAGTTGAAAATGCCTCCGGGAGTCTTACTCTTTGACTAATCGTTGTATCCGGCCTCATCTAAACGAGTACCCGAGTCTACGAAGGTGACAAGATCCCATCCATCTTTTCCTTTCTCTCATCTTTCTTCGTCCTTCGCCCTGCTCGCGCTCTCCCCTTACCAGTCCATCTTTTTACTCTCTAATCATTTATTTATACGGGTTTATTGCTTTTCGTACCTTTCTTCATAAATTGCCTTATATCCACAGAACATTCCGCCGCATTAATTGATGGAATAACTTTTCGTAAAACAAAAAACATCTCGGCCATGTTTTTCCTTTTCCTTCATCCCCCTACAATATTTTCATTTTTTCTTCATGAAACTCAAGTCTCTATCGTTGGAATAAAACGAAAAATCTTTCTTTTATTCACTGCTTTGATAATTAAAGCACTTTTTCAATAAATAAAAAAATAAAAATTCCGTTTTCCAATGGCAAAAAAGGCTGTGCCACTATTTTTGACAAATCCTGTATGAATGATTCAAGAAAAAAATGTTGTCGAATCAAAGCTGTAACGAAGCATGTGAAAAGATCGGGAAGATCGAGCTCATCGTGCGAAGCCCCCGAGATGATTGTGATCTCTGTTTCACCTTATGATCTGTTTCACCTCCGACCACGCGAGCACATACATACAAATTGAGTATACTCGCAGTGCTGGTTATATTCGCGATCACTCGTATTCGTGGCTGATCGATTGTGCGTTAGTCTCTGGAGTTGCGGCTGCTGTTGCTGCTGTCTTTTCCATTAGAGACTGAGAGTATGTTTCGCACGCCAGCTTAAACCATTTATTACGTATTATACATATAGCGGTATGCGCAGGATCATAGAACGAGAAAGAGAGAAGAGATCGAGCTCTGATCGCGGAAGTTCTGGCGGCAATTTTAATGCCACGGGAGAGTCCTTTCCATATACACATTCATATTTATATATATATATATATGTTTATATCGATGTATATAGAAAATGATACAACAAATCGCTTTACCGTAAGGTCACTGTACGAACAGAAAGATGCTGTAAAGTATTTTACAAGCAGAGGACAGATTCGATACGGACTTCATATATATATATATATATCGTACGTTTAATATATGGAAACGTAACATATTCCGCTGTGGCGTCAGTTCAACGCGATATCCTCCTTTTGGATCGTCGCTGCGGAGAAATACTTGGAAAAGAAATAGGCAAGCATCAGATAGATTCTTCGAATGAAATTTTTGTGGGATTCCCTTCAGTTCTGACGAGAAGAAAGCGAGAAATTAATTATTTATTGAAAAATAAATGAAGAATTGAATGTTTTTTTTTTTTTAATTTCTAAAATTCTGAGTTATTTGACATTCTTTATGGTTTTTTTTTGAATCCCGTAAAAATTGCGCATGGAAAGATTCTCGCGTGGGGAAAAGTGGAGCACAACAGAGGCAAACGCGATATTTCTTTGTTGAAAAAATGACCGAGGAGCAGTATAAAAAGCGCGAAGAAAAAATAAAAGTAAAAGTGGAGAGTAAAAATAATGGAAAGAGGAAATATCCATCAAGGTGGGATATTTAATGGGTTTTACTGGCAACGCACGCACCGCGAGGCAAAGAGTGAGGAAAATGACTGCGTCTTTAACGTTTATGTTCGCGTAGCTTCGCCATTGCTGGCGCCCTTATTCGCATGTGTGCGTGCTATCGAGCGTAGATAACCACAGCACGAGCAGATATATCTTGAGGATTTCTCATTCCGAATGTTGATATATTTTCAGGGAATAAAAATTATGCAAAAATGTTTGGAAATTTTGGTGAGAAATTGCAAAAAATAACATCGGAACGTAATATTCAGGCACAAGGCAAAAAAGTATCATTTTTTGTTTTTTTTTTTTTTAAGATATTAATTAAATCCAATCCGTACGAAAGTTTTGGAACTGCCGAACGATTGATAATTGAAGTTGAAAAAATTTGTGGCTCTCTTTCTACATCGTAGCCTTCCATTTCTTCGTTGCCTTTCGCCCACAGCCACTCTCGTTATTTATTCGTTCTGGATCACCAGATGCGATCGTCTAAAGAGAATCGCGCAAAAGAGAGAGAGAGAGAGGGACTGAGACAGAGGCGAAGTAATCGATTGTGAAATCGATCGAGCGAAACGTCGAGGGGTTACGAGACGAGAGAGGGATTATGCTCGTCGATAGAGTTATAGAAGCAGCTTGTAATGTATGAAGATAAAGACGGACACAGAGACAGCAAGTGTCGTGGGAGTGTATGTACCGATCTGTAGGACATTCACATCTCACTTTGCGCTTCTCCTGTATATATATATATATCCTGTAGAAACACTCGACCGAAACGCTCCGTCAGAGGGAGGGAAACACTAATGCCCAGATATCCTTCTGATCAGACGTTAATTTACCGATATAAACGCGGCGTTCGCCCCTTAAACTATGTAAACCATTTGGGTATGGAGGATCGAGAGGGCTCAGCATACGCCAGTGATTTTATACAAAACGTACGTCGAGTCGTTTTTGTGGCTGAACGGCGCTCGCGGCTAAATCAAATGATTTCCTCCCCGCACGGTCAGGCGATACGGAGCGAACGTTTTTTCACGAACTTTGAATTCCCTTTTTCCTCCACAACCATAAAAAAGAAAAAGTACAAACTTGTATACAATTTTTTGTCAAAATTTGCAGAAATTCATGCGCGTTGGACGATATTTCAAAAATCTTAGATTTTCGAATTCGAAAGATCATAAAATTCAAACCATTCGACCGATATTCTCCAAATTATAACATCCTATTTATAAAAAAAAAAAAAAAAATATCATTAAATCTGGAAATTTGCGGAAATTAGAGCGTCAACACTGTTTTTTTTAGAAAATTTCAAAATGCTGTACAATTTGGATTTTTCTCTTTGGACGTTTTTTCTCGACATGTTTCGATGATTTGGAAAATTTTGAGCACATTGACATTGAAATCTGGAAAACAACAATTTCACCGTCACATAGCTAGGAAGAAGAGGAACGAATAAAATGGCAAGGAATTGACGCGATCGGGTGAAAAAAAAAAATTGCGAAGGGCGATAGATTCGGTGATTAAATTGGGTTATCGAGAAGCGAATATAGTTTTTGCTAGAATGATTTTCCAGATTGAACTCGATAAAAGTTGGGAGCGGAGCTCGGGCTGATATGGGAGATTTAAAAACGAGATTTGCTTGAACTTTGCACCTGTCGAAAATGGAGGCAACGCTGCGGGTGTATGTGTCGGAGTTTTATTCCCTCAGCTCGATCGGTGTGCAGTTTTCGATTTCTCTATTTTGTTTGGGGATCGAAAATTTGGGAATAGAGAGGCAGATCGAGGAGCGAGAGGATGTACGGAGCGAAAAGTCGAGGCTGGGATCGTTAAATCTGGCCGGCTTCGGTCTCAATATGTATCCAAAACGACTTTGAATTCAGGCCAGACGACTAATTGACTTTGGCCAATCGATTAATCGGGGCGTCGGGGGATGGGAGCGAAAACGCGATAGAAAGATGGAAGAGCGAGGAGGGCGGAAAGAGGTAATACCCGAATATACGATGCGTTCAAAATATCGGTTAAATAAATATCTTGGTTCAGAAAAATGGAGTGTAATTAATTAAGAATATTGATAGCCATAAATTGATAACGATAGAAATATTTGCTGGCACGATAGTATATATATATATATAATAGTTTGGATAGTATGTTCGGCCGAGCCGACCGAAAAGCTCTCTTGAATAATCTGTTTGTAACTCTCGTGATTTTATAATTAATTATTGTTGGCTGTATACGCTCCATTTTCGGAGGGAGAAGATTTACGAACTCAATTTACTTGGTTCTGTGCCTTTGGAGAGATAGATCGGATCTAAATCTCATCTGTGTATACATCGCGTTCTCCTTTTCTGGCTGCTCCGAGTCCGTTGATGTTCCTCGGTCCCTCACAATCTGTCTTTCTCTCTTTCTCTTTCACGTAGTTTATCTATTATTGCTCGAGTGCGAGTGCGGATTGTAAATTTACGGTAGAACTTTGCCGATTGGCTCGTTCTCTCTCTCGCTCTCCTCTCTCCGGCGGATCTCTCTCGTTAAGCGTTTACCTCTCTCTTTTCATGTTTCTCGCTCTCTCTCTGCCCCCTCTCTCTTTCTGTGCACCGCACAACGTGCCCATTATTTATGTACACCTACTTTATTTATGGGCACGGTACTCGTTGCTCTCTTTCTCTCCCTCTCTCTCCCTCTCTCTCCCTCTCTCGGCTCTCTTTCGTGCTCGCTCTTTTCATCTTCCCGTTCGCGCTCGCTCGTGGCATCTCTTTCTGTTTTGCAAAGTCCAGCACGTTTTATGTGCTCATACCTCGCGGGCCTAAGTGAGTCGGCGTTCTGACGAGGTGAACGATCATTAATTATGTAAAGACCGCACTTCTCCGCGCGCGCGCGCGCGCGCGCGTCCCCCTTCGCCTTTTTTCTTTCTCATTCTATCCCTTTAAATCGGTAAAGGATCAACCGATAAATTAATCTCTCACCGCCTCACAAACTACGACATTGCGTGAGAGATAAAGGACATGATATGCGGCGAGTCTTATATTTTGTAAAATTTCAAAAACTCGCCAAAACGCGTATCGATATCGCGAGAGTTTGGAATGGTTGGGACGCGGATCGAGAGCCCGAGAATCGCATCATTAAAACAATTTCCGTTCACTTGAAGAGTCTCTCCTCGCGAATCGCGGTTCAACATGCGTTTCGAGTAGTCGTTACAAAAACAAACGTAAAACGTCATAATAATAACAAAATAATAAATTGAAAAAGTGGGTATCCGGAAAAGTACGATGAGCAGGGATGTTGCGGGGATGAAAATTGGAGATGAGAGATGGAGATAAAAGGAAAAATTGGTATGAAACGAAGGGAGAAAAAAAGGGAGTCTGAACTGTCGAGAGTTTGATCCGGATGATCGAATCCTCGTTAAGGTATATATAATACTCTGGAATTGTGTTCTTTTGCCAAGCACCCAGCGCAGTGCTGTTCACCGGCATAACGCCTGTGCAAGAGTTGAAACGCACGAGAAGAATAATGATAAATAAAAAGAGGGAAAAATGGAGCATCATCTGCGTCTGTTGCGGTGTATTTGATTAACCTGTGGTCTAGATATTTTCATGCTCCCTTAATCGAAAAAGTGTATCGTGGAGCCTGAAATATTGAAAATTGTGACGCGCAGATCGCGTGTGATGCTCGTCGAATTGGCATCGATTACTCGTTAATAAGGAAAAACTATCGGTCGAGCATTCCATATATGTTACGATAAAAAGCCCGATCTCCAGCCCGCGTCGGGATGATTCGAAGAAACGAAAGATTTCTCTCGTTTCGTTAGATAGGACAGTCATCGCCGGGATCTCCTCGAGGAAATAAGATAAGAGACAAGAAGCGAAAAACAAAGAAAAAAATGGGGATATGTGTTTACGAAAGAACGAATGACGCGCTCGAATGAAGTCACCATATTTCATGGCTGTCACGGGGAGTTAGTTTAGGAAGATGAGACAACGAGATCCGAGATAACATTGTGCTTCGTGTATGTACGTATTCGTGATCACATATACAAATATACATTTATAACAATCCCATTTTTCATCTTATATATAAACATACGAGTTTCTTCGTCACGGAGAAAATCATTTGAGATGAATCTCAATGATCCGCAAATTGCGATGAGTAACCATTTTTAAATAAATGAGGAATGCTTCTCGATACAGCTTTGTTATACAAGCATCGGATCGTCATGTGATTAACCGTTCGGCTGCGTCGCCTCATCTGATGCTTTAAGGAGGTATACCGTGTCTCGAGACCAGACCAAAAAAAAGCGATAAATCTTGGGAAACGGTGAAACAAAGTTAAAAACTCAAAATCGGTCGATAAATTGACGTGCAATTTTGTTTTTTCCATCGAAAGAATTATTTGGGGGAGATTGAAAATTTGATTTCGATTGAAAAGCCCTGGATTTTGGTGACCGTGGAAAGAAAATGGTCTCGCTGCATCATTAATTAATAATCCCCTTCCGAGAGGCAAAAGATATACTTGTGGCTGATGCAAGGAGGAAAAGGAGAAGATATGCGGGACCATGAATCAAGCAGATGGTGGACAGCGTGGTACTTCTCTCGCGCGGTGGATCCTGCACGTGCATGCGACTCTCGTCGTCGACAAGGACGAAGAGGAGGAGGAGTATCGCGGTGTGTGTTCCTTGTACGATCCTCTATATTGCTTGTCCGATCTCTCTTTATCTCCTTCCTCTTTCCCTGCGTCTCTACTCCCGCGCCCTTTTCCTCCGACTCTGCGGCAGTACAAGGAATCCACAAAATTCTCTTTACTCCGAAACTTTTCTCTCCCGAATAACTGCGCGAGGTTTTATGATTTTGCAGTCGGCATCGCGTTCGCATCCAACGAAATTCAACGTGCTCTCGAGCGTCACCCAAGTATTTTTGCCAAATTCCTTTTCCTCTCGTACATAACGAAAAGTAGGTCACACTTTGAGAATTCGTTCGAATTTAACCCTAAATGGTCACACGGGGTTAATTTCACCCCCGGTGTTTATCGACCGCGGCAGTAATTAATTTTTCATAGTAATAGCCCCAATGGCTATTACCTCACAATCGTGAGGTGTGACCTGTAACGGTTGAAGGAACAAATTTTTTTTATATTGTCAATCGGACTCACTTTTTTAAGATGTCCTTTGTGGGTCCCGATGAAAACGACCGTATAATCGCCGGTCGATGTTGCTGCAACTGCCGTCAGAAGATCCTCGAAGGTTATGACCGGTTGAGCCTTCATGGGTTCTTGGCCACCGAGAGGCGTATTGACGTCCAGACCACAAAAATCTTCAGCTATCGTTTGAAGTTTCTGTAAAAATAAAATGTCGAAATTGTACGTTAAGAAAGCCCCTCGATAATCGTAGAGCAGATGAAGGGAAAAGGCGATCACGCGATTATGAATTTTCTGCAATCACTTTCGTTCGCAATCTCAAATGATGCGAGAAAACATACAAGCAAGATCTTTCATTAAATTCCTTGGAATAAGAGCTTGGCGTGCTTCAAAGGGCTATAGTGCAGTTTGCGAAATGTTTTTATTCGCAGATTTGTGCTAAAGAGCATCGGGTTCAATCAGCTAAACGTATACAAACGTTTGCCATTGCCAGTAAACGCCTGTATATATACGAGTAATCGATTATCCGGTCGAACAGAATAGGATCAATATCCAATTAATGCCCAGATCAAAGAGACGAGAGGTCTCTCCTCAGTTCCCAGTGCGTTTGAACCTCGTGACAATCTCTATGACGTCGTAGTTACACACAATTATATCCAGCCTCGGGTCTACAGGGTGTCGGTACGGATCGGCAAGGAAATTAATTATAATCGTTAATTTATCCTTCCCTTGATTTTACACAATATTTTCATTTAATTCAAAATTAACTGGACTCAACGCGTTTCTAAGTCACGCAATGAGTGACATTTTTTTTTTTTTCTGATGGAGCAACGATAACGATTTACTTTTTTTTTTTCAATTATTTTCTTGTCCCATGGTTGGCGCGATCGGTACGCCAGCCCGTAGATGCCTGAACGGTCACCCAACCGAGTATTAACTCGCCGCGAGGTTTCTTAACTGTAAAGATCGCCCGAGTCACATACCAAACGCACACCCAACAGTATCGTTGTCGGTGAGAAAATGTCTGTTTGTTTAATAGACTCGTAAAATTAAAGGGCAGAATGAACTTTGGCACACGGCGTGTATGTTACTTGGTACGGAGAGTGTATTAGTATGTATATAACGGTAATAACAGGTCATGAGCTGCGTCTGATGTATCCAAGGGAGAAAGAGAGAGAGAGAGAGAGAGAGGAAGGAAGCCCTTCTCGATTAAGTGTTTCACTAATTATCGAATGCCAATTCAGCGATCGCTCGCATCCGCCTAATAATATTGTTGTTGAATTGATAACGAGATCGTTCGATTCTCTCGGCATTACAAAGCACCATATATCGCTGATTATCACTGTATATATAGTTTACGCACAAGGCATTGGCAAACTCTCGGCACTTATGCACGAGCTAATTGATTTTTGAGTTTCCGCATGAACCCGTCATACGCGATGCTTGGACAACAAAAAAAAACTGTTGCAGTTGAATTAAAAATGAAAAAATTGCATTTGAATCTTTCGAGAAACATCAAGAAATGTCGCGCTGACTTTTTTGGGAAAAAAACTTTTCTATCGTGTTGTAAAAGTTTTTCGCATTGTTCCGGATCAAACGACATTTGCGAGAGACAACCAAAAGCGATCTCGTTCTCGATTAATTAGAGCTCACAACGATCAGTCACGGATAATAGACTTGCACTCCTACGCGACCCATTCTCTTAGACTCCGCTCGAACACCATAGTTTTTCCTTTCGCCCAACCTAAATGTTTTCTTATTCTCCACTTTATTACGAATGGATTATAAATTGACTCGAATCATACATTCGCGTACAAACGAAGGTAAAACATTCGATTACTAAAAAGTGCAATTATATTAATTCGATTTTAATCAACTAATCATTACGAAAATCTATCGAGGAATGCAAATTTTTTTACAAAATCAAAATTTATTAATGATAAAATTTATTTTTTGAAAGCAGAGCCAAAATTTTAACTGCGATGTTTGTCCATGATAATTTTTGCAAATGAAAAAAAAACGTCCGAGAAATAATTGCGGCAATTTCGAAAAATAAGGAAAATGGTGAATGGATGAAATATTTTTCGTTCGGAAATCCAACGATGCAAACTTCAATATTTCTCATAAAATCTTAATGAAATAATGTATTAAAAGCGATATACAAACGTAGATTGTTTGATTCATCAAATATATGGATTAAGTGTTGAAAAAACGTGCTAGGATATCATTGCAGTTGATCGCCGCGGTATTGGTACGTACAGGATCGATACATAAAAGTGTGTGAATTTCTAGTAAATCATAACTCTCGAGGTTTAATCTCATTATTAGATCGACTGTGATAAATAAATGCACGTTGTTGATGTATTTTTTGTTAACCTATCGCCAAGGGGTGTCCCGGGACCTCGTGTCGAACAAAATGGTCCAGGCACGTGTATGAATTCCGTCACTTTCTCTCTCCTTCGATAACCGCGAGCGCACGACGGATAATGATTCAGTCACCGAGATAATTACAACGAGCCGGGATAATATTTAGAAAATCGTAATTTCGTGTTTTTTTTTTCAATTTTTTTTCAAATTTTGCATAACAAATGTATTAAAACATCCTGGCAGGGATATTATGATAAAGTATAATTGTAGTAGTCGTTGAGTAATTGTCGGGTATGGAAGCGTGAATGGAGAGTGAATTCTGAGCTCGGACTCGTCTCCATTTTTTCGTCGGGTTTTCATTCCTTTTTTATCTTCATTTTTGCATCCAGTGTCCCTTTCTCTTGGCACGACAATAAGTCGTCAGTACATTCCCAACGGTTGTTTGGATATATATATATATATATATATATGTTTGTGCGTGCGTGGGTGTGTGTGTGTGTGTGTGTTGGTTATTTACATATATAAAAGGGTGTTTAATAGCGAGAGAGCCGCGAAGCTCACTGGACCGCATGAGAGAAAGAAAAAGAGAGAGAGAGAGAGAGAGAGAGAGAGAGAGGAGGAAATATATAGAGTCAGAGATGGTGGACGTTTAAATTTCATTCGTGTCCAGGACGATTTCATTCTCGACGTCGTTTCTCGTTCTCCATGCTCGAGCACACAGAAAGGACAAATTTATTATTCCACTGAAAAGTCTCGCACAGTGCAACGATGGTGATACGAAAACTGTACATTTCTCTCGTCTTTTGCAAAGAGAGAGATTCAGCGAGAGGGAGAGAGAGAGTAAAATGTTACAGCGTAGGTCGGAAGTATTATATCTCTCCCGGACCCTTTTCTGCCTCTATAGTTAGTTACGCGAGTAGTTTCTCACATGGCGTTGCATCTCGAGACTCTTTTCTGCACTTGCCATGGTTCCTTTGGCATCAGCGTCGGCATGCGTGGATAAACATTTTCGAAAATATGTTGCTGCTCGAGTTTTGCCTGAGACACCAAATTTCGATGCACGCTCTTCTCTTCGTAAATCTCTCGCTCGCAACTGGTATATGAATTCTCGTGAAAAGCGACGTGGGTTGAATTATCGTGCATAAGAGGAATAAACGTTAAGGGACAATAACATCACGAGTCTAGCGACATTCCGGATGAAAATGTTTAAGCAAGAAATTCCCAAATTAATTCGAAATCTTCGGGCATTCATACTTGTCTATTATTTTTGTTCTCGCGGCAAAATGAATGTCGTTGGTTCTGCGCGATCCTGATGCTGAATTCGATGTTTCGAGGGCCAGACTCGAGTGATATTAATTTTGAGAATAAAGCACCGAGAAAATTGACAATTGAAATGCAACGAGAACTTTTTTCAAGCGAAGCGCCAAATTTCAATTAGTGGGGCAGCCGTTTTTGCTATGGGTCTGGGTAGCCTCGCAAAAAATTCTTTTTTATTATTGTTATTTAATGGTAATCGATACGAAAAAGGAGAAATTGAGGCGATTCGTTGATCGAATGATCTGAGCCTCGTCAAACCCATCGCTGTATATAAGGAAAAAAAAAAAATATATATGTTTTGTTTGATTCCAACGATTGAAATTTCAGCAGAGCCGGATTAAGTTGAGGTATGATACTCGAAAAAATAGAGAGAAATAATGAAGGAGAAAGAGCGAGGTAGGTGGTTTGTGTCTTAAACAAGGTGGGTTAAGTAGTCGAGCATGACGAGGGGAACATAAACGACAAGGGATAGTAATACAGGGGGTGCGGATGCTCGTCGTGTCCTCGGCATCTCGCTCTCCATCAGTCTCTTGTCCCTAAGGGCAAGCCACAGGGCGTCGTTATAAATCCCGAGCCCGAAAAGCTTGCTCCGCTCCTCTCGTGCATGTACATACAACGTCGGCCTGCCCCCCCCCCCCTCCCTCCTTTTACAACAAACGCCGCCGCCCCCCCCCCCCCCCCCCCCCCCCTCTAATCTACCAATATAAACCCACAATACACATACGTCGGCCTACATACATGTGCTCGTATATATGGAGCATCCTCGTTTCAACGTTACATCTAATTAAACCGCGAAGCATACCCGCCAGTCGTACCACACTCTTTACCCCGTGCTTCCCGAGTCTTGCGGAAATCGCATCGTTTATAATTACTCGACACTTTGACACGACCAACTCAATTACACTCGCTGGGGTCGAGAGCCGGAGAACCAGAA
>JAPYYS010001984.1:26846-39031 GCA_030522525.1 Campopleginae sp. 14b
GCTGCTTATGGGGAACATAGACGAGAAAGCGGGACAAAATGGTGTTGTTCCTCATCAGCTATAGCGCCCTTCGTACAATTCGAGATAATAACTTGTCAGCCATCAAGGTGTAAGGACTGTGAACTTTTGTGCATAGCAGGAAGCTAAAGGGCATGAAAATGTTGATGAACGAAATGGAAGAGATGGCTCTCGTAGCAATGTAATGTTCATATTTGAATTATATTCAAATATATCATGGTAAATATTATTTGCGAGAAAGAAAAATGTCGATGAAAACTCGAATGCTGTCGTGGGGGGATACTGTGTTTCGTCTGCGCGCATCTTGACATTGGGGTTTGGTGAAAAAAAAAGCGGGACCGAAATCTCTCGGCTGGTGTCGATTAAATGTCGATAAATCAATTTTTATTCGATCGATCTTGATAAATGTCAGATAACGAGAGAGAGAGAGAGAGGGAAAAGAAATGGACGCAATGAGGATGAAACGGGGGAGTATAGTTAGGCGGGAATGGAAAGAGGGAGAAGGTTTGAAAGGTTTGGAGAAAAGAGGAATGTCATTCGGAAACGGGCCACAGGAGACCGTGTCACCGAACGCTGTTAACGATAAACGAAGGTCGGATGAGAAAAAAGGGTCCATGTGTCCCTCCTCTTGCCTATGCCTCTTGTCTCTCTCTCTCTTTTTATATTTAGCTCTCACGTCGTTTCACTCGATTTTCAACATCGATGCGTATTCTGTATATCGAAGGGGTTGCTTTCGCGGCAAGAGGAAAGGGGTAGAGCAGAGGCGAGTTGTTACGCACGCGTTATACACACTTTTTGTCTGGACACGGAGTATCAGGGAGTCGATATAGTCGCTCCGGAGAACGATGGCATCTCGTTTAGTCGAGGCGTCAGTATAGACGTGAAAATCACCATCAACAAACCCCATATTCGACCGTGCGAAACCGTTTTTTCTCTCCATTTTTATTTTGTTTCCAAAATCATTTCCTCGTTTTCACGTCAACTTCATTCTCTAGTTTCGCGGAATCGGGAGCAGAGATGAGATTTTAAAAGTACGAAAGAGCGAGAGAGAAAAAGAGAAAGACACGTCAAAGTGAGGCTCAACGATCTGGAGCGAGGGAGAGAGCTCGAGTAGCGTGTCAAGAGTCCGAGAGAATGCCATGAGCTCGTTGGAATGCAGTGACAAAAAACAAATACACGATTCACGTTTTCCGGATTCCGCACCGCGATATTGGTCCGATTACGAGTACCAATGCACCCGAGAGGTGAGAAATATGCTGCTGTCTCGTCACCTCGACCGAGAGCCAACAGATTGGTCCAACTTCTGTGTATGAACTGGCGCAAGTGCTGGCTCTTCTGTCAACCGAAACGCTCGCGCTCGTCTTGTCAATTAACGTCAGCAGCTCGAAAACTCAAACCCCATAGAGAAAACGAATGAGAGAAAAAAAAAAAGGTAAACGCTTAAGGAATTAAATTTAAACAAAACTTTCGGTACAGTTATAATCATTGAGCTCCTTTTTTTCAATCTAATGCAGTAACCTGGATCCATATGAGCCTAATTTAGAAAAATTCGCATCTTCGGTCAAATTTAACGAAAAGGGTTTCAACTTGGGCTCATTCTTTTAGTCTTTCAATGCAGGTTCGCGTGAGCCTCAAGAAATTTTGCTTAAAGTGAGAAAAATGAGTAAAAAATGCGGTAAAACGATGAAAAAACGAGAGAACATAGGACGAAAGGGCGCGAGGGTAGTCTTTGAGCACGATGTACCCTTCTAAGGCTAAGAATTAAGAGAATTCGTGTAAATAAGCCTCGATACTTGAGAGTCTGACGAACAAAAATTTACAAAGTTGAAGTTGGCATCGTTGAAATGCAATGGAAAGTGATTATTTTTCAAAGCAGAACCCAACATTTCATACGATATTCGTCAAAAATAGTGGAACGCGGCCTGCTCCTTCGCCATTCAAAAACGAAATTTCTTAGAAAAGAAAAAAAAAAAATGAAAGAGTGCATTAATCATCAAAATAATGAATAAAAATGGATTATTCATTTTATTGGATCGATGCAAACTTCGGTATTATAAAAAATGTCGTTATTTTCGATAAGATCGACGTTTTTACGTGGCAAGACCCTCGTCGTAAAATGTTTGCCCGTGTCACTGTTTGTCTCACGTGGATCTACGCGCACTCGCCCCCTTAAATATCTCTCGAAGGTGAAGATCTCCGTGTGTGGGAGGGTATATTAGTGTATGGGATTGTTTAGACGACGTCGTTACTCGTTGCGGCTGACCACACACGCGGGACGAGCCCTTGCACGGAGGAATTGGCACGCACCGATCGTTTGTTCCCGCAGTGTGCTCTTTCATCCCTCTCGCCTTGTTCCATCCCACGAAATATATATATTTTCAACGATATATTTATCGTGGATTATTATGGCATGAAGAACGAGGGACTTTGGTCCTGTATAGGGAAAAGCTCGTTTATTAATGTTAAGGAGCACTCTGCGATACTTTATTGTTGAAAAAATCGATCAAGAGCTCCGTTCGGTCCCCCAGCCTCCCGTAATAAGGGAGAAAATTGACAAGAGGATCGCTCGAGGTCGTTTTCGATGGATAAAAACGATAAATATTCACGTACGAATTTGGAATAATAGTGATATTCCTATAAGTATGCGAATGACAATCCAGGCGTATAATGAGTAATTAATTGCTCGTGCACTCGTGATTTGATGTTTTAAGGAAATGCGAAAAGAGTGGAGGAACGAGGGTGGAAAAAGTTTGGACTTGGGGTGGTGCATGGTTCGGGGAAAAAGATTATGGGCAAGTGGGAAACGTGTATGGAGGAGAAAAGGTCGATGGGATGCGCGCGAAAGAGAGAGAGTGAGGGAACGAATAAGTATATGCTCTCGATGGTATGCAATTTTATAGGCGAAGCAGTGAACGTCGATCCCTCGGATCTGCTGCTGCGGGTGGAGAGAAGGTAGCGATTCCCTTGGCGGGATGTTTCCAAGGGCGGGGTTATCGCACTATGAGTTTTTCCAACGTATATATATGTAAAGGCATCGCGCACGCACGAGAACGAAGCCGCAAGCCCATGGTGCTCGAGGACCCCGTATAAGGTTTATCATCCCCTACACAGACACACACCTTTATTTTCCTCCCTCGTGTGCACTCCGTTCTCTCGATCGGTAACTAGCCGGAAGTCGTCTCGCGAGCGTCGTGCAATTTTCCCGGAACGAGCGAAACGGAGATATGATAAAAAGGGATGAGGGAAAGGGGCGGGATGAAAGAAGGTACGAGAGTTGTTCGTTGGATACGTAGAGAATATCTGGCTACGACTTTGCCCTTGCGCAAACACACACGCAACGCGAAAACGCATTTTTTTCTCTCGCTTCTTCTCGTTAAACACGAAACACGCCGCGGAAAGCCCACAAATTTTCCAGCATCTTTTATCGATCATCTTCCGCGCGATATATGCTCTGGAAAACCTCCCCCCCCCCCCCCCCCTCATTCCTTCTTCTTCTCATCCCCTTTTTCAGTGCGAGGGAAAAGCCTCGTTTGGAAACTCATCCAACAGGATATTAGCCCGGCAATTGACGGAGTTCCCCATCTCCTTCCCTCTCTCCACCCTCTCTCTCTCTCTCTCTCTGTTTCAAAGACTCCTACCAAGTTTCTGCACACCATAATACGCAGAAGCACACTTGACGAGGTTTTAGCTGTATCATTCCGAGATAATTAGCCTCTCATTGTCATCGATATATGCAAAGGAAACCGTGGTCGGTCATGAGCATCTGCATGAAATCGAACATCACTGCTTTACAATTTATTAAAAATAAACCTCAACAATAATATTCTCAATTGGCAATTTTATGGAAATGATCATATTTCAAGTATTGCAGGCAATTTTCATTCAGTATTTCGAAAAAATAGTGCCACAGCCATTCGAAAACCGAATTTATTTTATTGGCCCAAAAGTTTGGCCCAATTATCAAAACAATGCTGAAAAAATCTATTTTCCATTGTATGGAAACGTTGCAAACTTCAGTATCATAACGATCGTTGAATCTACACACTGGTAAAAAAATTTGTTAAAAAATCGTCGGGTATTTTGTTAAACACGGTAAACTAAATATTTTTTGGATAATTTAAAAATGTCCGTTATTTTGGAACCACATTCGATTTTCTACAATATTTCTTGCTGCAATGACACAATTTTTAGAATTGCTCAAAAATAAAGAACGTTTAGTAGAACGTGTTGAACACAATATCGATCTTTTTCAACGAAATTTTGTTTCAAATGCAGAAAGTTGAGTTTATGACGAATGTAAAAAGAAGTTATTTGGCTATTTTATCCCCTGGCCAAGTTTCTCTCTCTCTCTCTCTCTCTCTCTCTGCTGCTTGCCTTTCATATACAGCGTAGTGTTAATTAATTAGCATAATAATTCTGTTTGGAGCAGAGACACGTGAGGTGGTTTGTGACAAAGCATTCTGCCAAAGTTTCCACCGAAAGTGAGAGAGACAGCAGGGAAAATGTAATACTAAAACGAGGAAGCCTTCGAGAGCTTCGCATATTATCTGCGACCGACGAAAGCCTGTCGCGCCCCTCGTGATTTTAATGAGCGATTCGACCTACTACTCTCGCGAATCACACACAAACGTATAAGATGCACAACGCGCATACTGGTTGGACGAAATTTAATGACAAACATTATTTCACCCAAATAGCCAGATGGAAAGTGCAACTGTACTGGAGACTCGAGTGCAGTTTCAATTTTGACGAGAGTCGAAAAGTCGAGTGGGTATCTCGAAGAGATATTTCGTTGGAGCAAACTTGCAGACATTTCATCTTCACGAGTTCGTCGAAATTTTTTAATTTCCTACAAAATATTCATTTCCCGTTAGTCACTTTTTAAAATGTCCCTTTCAACAATGGCCCCGGATTGTTTTTTTTGCGAATTACGCAAGTCCAGCGTTTTTCATTTTGTCAATGATTTTTTCGCTCCGGAAAAAAAAGTTTTACGAAATGGCAATTTGACGTAATAAAGAGAGGTTGACGATGCAGGTTCCCACCAGCACCACCGATGGGGTTTTCGTTTAAACGATTGTGATTAAATGACGTTCATATTTGATGTAAATTGGGAGAGAAAAAAATGGTCAGCAGTTCGGTTTGGGAAGAGTGTCCGAGTGGGATATGCAAAACAAAAGTTATAATTAACGTTTCGATTCGCGATTGAAGTTTTGGTCAGATTCACAGAATATTTAATCTTTCTGTATCGACAAAGTTTGCAATTGGAAAAAAAAAATAAATAAAAATGGAAAACGGTGGATGATATAGGAGGCACATTTAATACCAGGCATCATGATAGCTCAACGTTCGTTTCGCGTTTGATTCGTTTTTATGTTCCATTGATGACTGCGGATTGATTGAAATTGGAGTGCGACAATGCGTTCGGCTTTCTCTCTTTGCTTCCTCTCTTTCGACAGAGGTCATTTGTCTGATTGCCTTGGAAAGGTAGGAAATTGAATAGCATTGGCGATGATATAGACGGTAAAACAAACAGGATTGTAAATCGAGATATATTTAAACAGCAGTTTTATGCACTCGAGCGCTTTATGTTTTTTTTTTTCCGCCGGAGAACGAGCCTCGAAAAAGGTGACCCAGTATGCAGCGTGCAATTCATACGTTTCGATACGTGCTGGCTGCAAGGACAAAAGTTCGATCTCGCGCCTTATTGATAAGTTTTTCCATATGCCATTGGTAAAATAAATGAATGACGTGAAAAATTGGCGTTAAGGTTCTTTGCTGCTAATGAATTGGAGTGAGCGACGTTACGTCACCAAGTTTGAAGACGGAGTAAAAAAAAAATGGGGTGTATAAATGGGGGATGGGGGTGGGCAAGAGTATACGGATGAAGGAGGGCGGGATAGTCAAAAGTAAGGGGATGAAAAGGTGGTATATTTAGCTGGGACCTCGTCGAGAGGGATGTTACCCGGAGTAACCGGAATGCTGCGGGCGTGTCGAGTCCCCGGAGGAAAACTCAAGTAGCAGGAGGAAGACGATTCTCTGGTACTTGTTAGCATCAGGGGAGAGGAAAAGAGAGAGAGAGAGAGAGAGAGAGAGAGTAGAAAATATGAGGAAGGAAAAGTCGAGAATTGGTGGGCTCGCGTAGAGGCTCCTCGCTCTACCGACAGTCGCATATGTTGCTCGTGAAAAACGGGAATTGAGCACTGATTAAAAATACATGTTACGCCGGTATATTTAGGGGCGATAAGAGGACGCGAATTTGTGGATGTAAAGGATGTTAGGGTGGAGAGAGAGAGAGACTGAAGGAAATTTGTGAAAAAGCGAAGAGCCCAGGGAGAGAGGTTGAGAGCGAATGGCATAAACGAGACCAAGGATAAGTCGTATTGAACGTAAGGGTTGCCACCCAACGACCCGCCGGTGGCTTATAAAGCCAGCTTAACGTCCACCGAAACCCCTCTAACGAGAGGCTGTATCTTTCGCTCGCTTCTCTGTCCCCTCCTTATTCACGTCTCTCAGCCTCGCGGTCTTTCTTTCCATTTTTTTTCTCAGAATTTCTGCCCTATACCTTTCTTTCCTCTAATTCCCTTTCTCTTGGCTATTTCCGCACGGATAATATCTCTCGTTTGCACTCTCGCTCTTATACTCGCAGTATCTTGGTGACTCTCTTGTCTCTTCGCTCGCTGCTGGCATCTCTCTCTCTCTCTCTCTCTCTCTCTCTCTCTCTCTCTCTCTCTGCTTCCGGTTCATTCTTCCGCAACGACTACACTTTTTTTTCTAGAGAATATCTCGTTTTGTCCGGGCGAGTTTTCGGAGAAGACGGGAGCCTGCGTCCATATCTTTTCCCGGAGCAACATCATTTCTCTATTTTCCACCTGCTTTTTCTTTTTATTTATTTTTCCCTTTTTTTCTTTGTTTCCTTGAATTAGACGACCGCTGCTCCCTCGGAGCGCGCTCGACGAACCTGTCGACGAGCAACCCCCGAGAGTATGAAACGGGGGAAAGGCACGCGGAGCTGTAGCAAACGACCCCTCGAGGGGAGAGAAAATATAGACGAAAGATACGAAGCGAAAAAGCGCGAGGAAAAGATCTCCGGTCTCTTGGAGCTGTCGCACGTATAACTATCTACAGGGGACGCCCGTGATTATTATTCCGAATTTTCACCACAGTACCCTCTACCTTTCTTATTAAGCCACAAATATAATATACGTATATATAAACCCATGGCAGGAGACACCGAGAGCTACACTCTCATCCTTTCACCCAGAAAGCACCAAACGTTTTTCCTCTTCCCTTATACGGATCCTGCTCTTTTTCCTTTTTATTCTTTCTTCTTCCCCTTCCACCCTCCGCGAAATGAGGTCTACCGTGCTTTTTATTATGAATAATTCTCTCGTCCCTCGCGTGGTTTTGCAAATTTATCGCCTCGCGTCGTGGTTTATGCAAATTTCTTGTTCCCTCGCTCGCTCGTCCTCATCCTTCCTTACACCGCGAATATCACCGAAGCAGCGGTATGTGACGAAGAAATATCAGTGCATTGTTCGGTTCTTCTGCATATTTCGCTCGATCAATTGTTAACGCAATTACCGAGAATTCTCCGGCTTAAATGTTGAGCAGCGCGCAGGCTCCGGGAGCAGAACAAAATTTAGCTGTTGGAAACGCCAAAAAAAATTTCCCTATACTTATTGTCCCGCTGAATTTTGAATTGTTTTTTTTTTTTTTTTTTTTAATTTATTGCTGCGTTACGAAGCAAACGCGAGCTTTTTCCGCGTAGACGAAAGTAATTATGCTTCTGGCTATTCAACAAGAGGCCGAGGCAAAAAATGGAGAGACGCGAGGGGAAAGGCGAAGGGCTGGTGAGACTGGCAGAACCAAGGAATCTACACTCTTTCGTGCTCGCGGTTAATTTCGAGCTATTTTCTCTTTATCTCTGCTTGCTCTAACACACATAAAAGCTGGGTTTTACTGATCGTAGCTCGTAGTTGTGTTTTCGTGTCCCGTATGCGTGAATAGATGGCGGGAGATGTGGAGCGAAGGGAAGTAGAGAGAGAGAGAGAGAGAGAGAGAGAGAGAAATAGCATGAGGCAAGTCCCTTCGCATTTATCCTCCATATGCGAGGCAAAAGGGGTGAAAAACGATGCCGAGGAGAGAAGGACCATATGGGAAAAGTGGCGGAGGATGAGATAAGCGCAAGCAGGGAAAACGAGAGACTTGTAAAACGTGGGAAAAAAAAAGGGCAGCGGAAATTCGCGAGTACTTCATCGCGTACCCTCCGCCTTTTTTCAACGCCGCTTTTTTTTCTTCACATCCGCATAATAGCAATGAGAGGATAGTCGTCACAAGAGACGAGAGCAAGAGTTTCTCCCCGTGCTTTCTTCTCACTTTTGCTCTTTTCCTCTTTGTCCACACATCAGAGTCCGCAAATGAAATCTCTGTCCCGCGCGTATGAAAATTTATGAGCTCGAAATTTTCGTGATACATCGCGTTCTCTCCCTGCCCCGCGCGACCCTTCGCTTCTCTTTTCCGCTGCTGCTGCTGCTGCTGCATCGACCTCAATTCCCAGGCAATGTGAAGTAGTGTTTGTATTAAAAATTTACGATTTTTGGATGAAGCAACTTAATCGTTGTCTATTGATCCCCAACCAAATCTCCTCCCCTTTTACTACTTATTCTTCATTTCTCTTTTCAAAGTTTACTCGAATTCTCTCTCAATAAGGATAGAAGGATGGGAATTCCAGAATTGCAAAAGATCGATTACAATACGAGCCCCTAGCGAAAGCCGCTCTCGCTGCTCCTGCCCCCGCTTGCCCACTACCTACCTCGAGCCACCTATTTTTTGCATCACAAAATTCCATCAATCGGACCTACACGGATATTTACCTAGACCGTGTATTTTAGATCGAATCGAATAGCTTTTTTCTCATTTTTACAGATTCTCGTTTGTCCTCTCAACATGGAGCGGCGCGGGCTCGATGCTCCTCAGTCGAATCATGTGACCTAGAGTCCCGGGTCCAAAAAAAAAACAGCAAACTTGATATTGCTTCGTTTTATTCCTTCAAACGTAATGAATCATTTAATTTCAATGAAATTTTCATTTTTCCTACTAAAGCCCATTTCATTCCATTTTCGTCCAAATTAAAAATTTTATTTACTTAAAAAAAAAAATGCATGGGAAATGGAAAGATAAAGCCTGCGAGAAGACCACGTAACACTTTTTTCAAAATTTCGATGTCAATTTGTTTCGAGAAAGCTCGCATAGGCGTTTGACGTCGCTTGAACCGCGTTTTATTGTGCTGTCCGCGAAATAATGAGAATTACATTGGGATCGAGTCATTGATTGCATAAGAGTTTGAGCATATCGATGCGGGGGGGATATAAATATGTATGCGATTGGTATGTGAACGCAGTGATGGTAGTTGTAAGAGCAGAGCTTGAGGCGACTCTTGCGCGCCATTTATGCGAGAATTATCCGTCCGATAAAACAAGTTGGCGGGTGGGAAAACCGCAAGTACTGAAACTGGTTCAAAGAGCGAGAGAGAGAGAGAGAGGGAGGGCGATATGGGCACGAGAGGAAACGAGATGAAGCATCTACGTCGTCGTCGTCGTCGTCGTCGTCGTCGTCGTCGTCGTTAAATAGAAGCGATTTTGCCTTGCGAAGCGGCACACACGTAGACCACGTTTTCGAGAGACAGCATCTCTGGAAAAAGCGATTCTGTACCAATCGTCCGGGATTTAGTGTCATATATATATAGATCCCAACGTATCGGCAAAAGAGAAAGAAACAAATCTCGCTTATGTAGGACGCGGCGTCCGAAAATGTGACCCACAAAGACGGACGGAGACGGCGAGAGAGAGAGAGAGAGAGAGAGAGAGAGAGAGAGAGAGAGAAAGCAGCAAATAGCACAGACAGATGTAGAAAAGCTATGGAGAAAAAAAAAGATGATTAAGGGGATGATGCAGCGCGACAGGTCCAGCCAAAGACAGACACAGAGAGCACGAGTTTATACTTGATTGTCGAAAGAGAACGGTAAATCTGTGAGTTTCAAACGAATCGTGAATGACCACTCGATTTTTTGCGGATTTATTGGATCCCCCTTGGTCCGAGTTGATTTATATATATATATATATATATGTATAAATAGCGTATGTTTGTATTTGGATCAATTCCGGTATGTGCACTGTGACCAGCTCGATCGTAAATTTTCCGATTGTCCTGTCTTTCTGCCTCTCTTTCTCTATTTCTCTATTATATTTTCGTGTGTGTATCTCCCCTGGATGCACGATGCGTTGCTGCATGTAGGAGAAGGGTGTGAAAAAAGCTCGCGCGCGCGACTAGAGTGGCCTCTCTATTCGGGGCAGTGAAAACGAGACACGAGGAGGCGAAAGGGCGAGCCAGGCATTATGCACGGCGGACGCATGGTCCATACTCTGGACCGAGAATATCGAATAACTCGACGAATGGGCAAAGCCCCGGGCACCTGCAGCAGCAACCCTCGAGACAAATGATCCTTCCGATAAATATCCGGACGTTTCTTTATTTGGATATCAATTTTCATGGGATGCATTAAATGAAAATTAAATAAAGTAAAGACGAGATAATATTGTCGAGGAAGGCGCGAGTACGCAGTGCGCCCCGCGATTGGAATTTTATTCTTTATTTTATTTTCATAAATCTCGGCTGGTATTTCGAGGCTTTCGCGCGCAGGAGTTTGAGTCATTGAATCCTCGTGCTCTGGATGCTGCTGCAGGACCAGCCTGCTGTTCCATGATGAGAGAGAAAGAATTTCCGCACAACCGCCCGGTCGTGGGACGTTGATGCGGAAAATCTAGACGGAATGCGAAATAGCGAGAGGGCACGGACTCTTTTCGCCTGCTCCGCTATGCACAAGCGATCCGCATTTCAAACGGCCCGGAACGATGGCAAATTTTCTCTCCGATGATATCGACCGACACTCTGTTCCAACCTCCCCGCGACCCTCTTTTACTTTTGCGCAAAATATCCAGTAGCTTTTCTTCAACCCCTTGCTTTCGGCCCTTTTTTTTTTTATTTTCTCCCCTGCTAGCAGACTCGCATCGATTTACTCAAGCCCGAGATAATGAAGCGACCGTCGAGTAGCTCCGCATAACGATATGTCGAAAAAAATCAATTTCATTCTTTGTTATACCGTACAATTGCCCAATTTCTGGTCTCGGAAATGCAGGAAACTCAATTAGAAAAAAAGAAAGAAGGAATCGACTCGTCGATCTATTAAAATTTGCAATTTTTTTTTTTCGTCGCCAATTCTGACGCGATATAAAATGAAATTGCTGAGAAGGAAAATCATCGGAAAGTAATATGAAGTTGAAAGAAGAAGAAGAAGGAGAAAAAGAGAGCGGGGCGTCGAAAGGATGTTGTCGGTTTATTTTTATTTTCGTCTACCGATCGATTCTCATTTCGCGCTCAGGATCGTATCGTTCGATGTTTCATTATGCACATTCGCGCGAGAGATCGCGGAGCTACTCTTCCAGTGATCTCGCCGCGCCTGCTCGTAATATCGCGAGAGTCCAGAGATGCAAACTCCGGAAGGGAAGAAAAAAAAACGACGGAAGAAATAAAATAAATGAAAAAAATGAGAAACCTGTTGGCTGCGCTTCATAAATATTCTCAATGGATAATCCAATCGGAATATCATTTGATATTCGTTGTCCCTCGGACGCTCGATGAATAATAAATCTTCCGACGGCCAAGAAAATTCCAAATTTTTCCGCTCCACTGAGATGCACATAATTCTCTCGCACAGTACAATTAATTTATATGCACAAACATATAGCTATCGAGTATTGCGCGATAAAAGAAAAGAAAAACTCGGCAGCGCGGACAATTATCCTCGATGCATTTTCTTCAATTTTTTTTTTCATGTCTATCCGCTTTTTCATTTTTCCCATAAAATACCCTATTATTGCAAACTCCAATTTGTATCAATTACAGATTGAATTTATGTCGACTGCTCGAAAAAAGAAATGAGCCTCCAATTATAATTAATTTTTCTCAAATTATATAAATTGAATAAATAAATAAACTGAAAAAAAAAAAAAACAGTTGAAAATCAGCCGGATTCTCAAATATTGTTAAACCCTTTAAAACGTGGTGGTACGTTCGGGAATAAATGATAACCCTGAAAATAGAGGGGAGCC
>JAPYYS010001985.1:0-18378 GCA_030522525.1 Campopleginae sp. 14b
TAAAATGATTAAAGGAACAATTTTGGATTAAATTGGTCGGATCTCCTTAAAGACCTTGTACGTGCTCTTCGTAACGATATTAATGCACTGCATCACTTATTTATTGGCCCTGTCGCTCTTTTCTTATAGCCTTACGCCTGTGAAGACTGCAAAAGCCAGCAGGTCCGTTCCTACAAATGTAAAAAGCTCCTTTTACAAATATCACTCTAAAATAGTGGGTCAGACTTTTTTACCATTAAAAATCTGAATAAACTAGAAAAAATATAAAAACTGAATTAATTATGAAAATAATGATAAAAAAAATAAATTTTTCGGTTTTTTTTCAACGATGCAAAGGGATCAGGATCGTCTGGTTCGTCGGATAATATTCGAAATTTCGTGGAAAGTTGATCCTCGCAGGAATAAACGTCGACCGGAAGTTGGATCGTGACCGTTTTTTCACTCAGACAAATAAATAATAATAAAACAAGAATTCGGTGAATCGGACGTGACAGTAAAATTGTAAATAATCGATAAATGAATTTGGATCACGTGGGACCGACCACTCTGGAGCAGCTACGAGTTCCGGTCACCCTGGCAAAGGCATCGACAGGTTTGGCATCGTCTGGTGTAATAGTTGATGCCTTTGGCACATCCGACGATAATTATATCGGAGTGATGCTCCGCATCGCTGAATGCTCTGCACACACTCGCCTCAGAGCCCCACTCCAATGGAATTATCGAACTAGCAGAACTTTCCTTTGACTGCAAAGTCCCGAAGATTTGATTTTTGGCATTCCAATGGGTTTTGACTGAGAGCTCGTCATGTGGGAATGCAGCTCGTTAAAAAAAATCACGATAATTCATTGTGGAGATTTATCAAGAAAAAACAAAACGACGAAAAGTTTTTTTTTTTCTCTCTCTCTCTCTCTCTCTTCTGCTTTTTCTCGTGGTCAAGCCGAGGCGGTTGGACCTCCTTAAAACAGCTCATTCGTCTTGTATTGCCGGATTGATGAAAATTTATAATTCTCCAGTTTGCAAAGTTGAGATCCAACAAAAAATGATTTTTTCATCAATTTTATTTTATTTTTTGAATTTTTCGGAATTATGACGATTTTTCGTGTTTATTTAGTTTTTACCCTCGAAAGGGAAAATCGTGTTTTATTCTCCAGCCGAAATATTGCTTAATAATTGCTCAAGGAGAATGGACGCATTGCCACGAAATGAAATAAATAAATAAAATGATTCGTCACTTTTTTTTGCCATTTTTGTTTTCTTCTCAATTTGCCTTTTGCCTTTTTTGGACTTGACGAATGGATTCGTAAAATAAAAAGTGACCAATCATTTTATTTATTCATTTGTTTTTTTTTTTTTTTTTTTTTTTTTTTTTTTTTTTTTTTTTTTTTTTTTTTTTTTTTTTTTTTTTTTTTTTTTTTTTTTTTTTCGGCTTCTTTTTTTGTTTTTTACGTTCAATAATTTCGTCCTAAATACGTCGAGAGATTTATGTGGTCCAAGTTTGCTCGGGGTCAGCTGGATGCTGCGAGAACGTCTCGGAAGGATTTTGGTCAAAGAGAATAAAGAGCGCGCAAACACACGCACTCGAATGATACACACACGAGCGAGCTGGCTCGTACGAAAAAATCAATACTTGGCTTTTCGTGTACGAGCGAAAGAAGAATTTTTCTCTTTTTTCGGAGTTGCTTCAACTTTTTTTTGAATTTCTCATCGACGATCCGCCTGTCGTTCACAATCGTTGTAGATCTGAGGTTCATGGCACATACGATCTAGGATCTAGGATCATGGCATAGGACGAAGGGCTGCCATCGCCCCAAGTGTCAAGGGCAACCAGCCTCTATCCGCAAAGTACAAATGAAGATAAAAGTGAAGCTTTCAACGTTACAATGCAACGAAAAATAATTATTTTTATTGATTATTTGTTCAGATTTAAAAATCATTCTTATTTCTCGAATACATGCACTTTTTGGCTCGCGAAAACAAAATATCATTTCGTTGCATTCCGACGATGCAAACTTCAAGGTCATCACATTAAATAGTGACCAGGTTGCATCGTTGTCAACGAAATTTCGTTTTTTCTCGGACAAATCTCAAGATTCTTATGCAATATTTAACGAGGACGATAAAACGATTTTTTTTAGGCTCCAAAGAGAAAATCGCTACGAAAAATGTCATTGTTTATTAAATTCAAGAAATAATTAATAATCAAACGTTTTACTCGTTGGAGCCAAACGTTGCGAACTTGCGTGTCTTCGTCGAGGCGATCGTTTTAATTCATTTTTATTTATTCATTTGGTATCTTATCGAGACGAACAGCACAGAAGACATGGGACGAGTTTGCCAGGCTATTTTGTTCGAGCGTCCGATCTAGGTCGTCGTGGCGACACTGTACAGTGGCGATGTAAAGGAAAATAAAAAAACACAAAGTATAAGAACGAAGAGGGGAAGAGAGATGAGACATTTGTACATGAGCATCGTTCCCGTAATGCAACCCTCCGACCCTGGCAGTCGACAAATCTATTCTTACCCTCACAGATCCACAGACATGGACAAAACACCGAGCAGAAACTCCGGGAAGAATAAAACTTGTCGTTCGATCCAACGAAATCCTTCAAATAGCCGCACACTTTTTTCTCGCCAATCTGGTCCCCGTCAAAATGTCAAAGAGTCTTAAAAAAAAGAAAAGAAAAAATATCGGGTTTTGAAAAAATGTTTGAAAAAATGGGGAAAATTGTAAAATTTTGCATGGAAAAATGAAAAAGCAGAGACGCACGGGCAATACAATTTAGGAAAAGCTTTCAAATATTGAGCAAAAGATAAACGGATAAGAAGAGATTGTAAGAAATCTGCTTGGCTAACATGTTTAGCGATCATCGCATTCGTATACCCAACGAGCTTGCCACGATCTAATGAAATTTGTATATGAGGTCAAGCCCCTGTTGCCACTAATTCACAACGAAGCCCAAACATCCTTAAGAAATTGGATTAAAATCCTCAAGAATGCCTGATTTTTCAAGCCAAACATTTATCAACTGGTCAACCTTTTTCTTTTCATTAATTCAACAAATGAGAAAATCAACAAATCATTCAAACAAAATGAGAAAAAACGAGAGAGAATGCAACTTTATAGAAGATTTTATAGGGAAAAAATGGTATGAATAAAATAAATAAAAAAGCTCTTGAGGTCAGAACTGTTCAGCACTGGCTAGGGTGACTAGGTCTCCATAATCGACAACCATTTTTCTATCCAAAAGGAGCCACGATCGAAAATAATGCAACTTTATATAAAATCATTATCATAAGACTGAAAAGTCTCTCTGTGGAATTCAGCATTGCTGGACGACGTTTTTCACGTAAATTCCGAGTCCCCGAACGCCATCGAATGTCGAAGGAATTTTTCAAGTTGATTGAGTTTCCAAGGCAAAGTTCAAAAGCACATTTCCATTTATCTCTAAACTCCTGAATATTCCGATTGAGATTAAGTTCTTTGTGTTTTATATTTTATAACAATTATCAATGGAATCGATAAATAGATGAAAAAAAAGTGTGTGGGTCTCTGTTTTCTTGATATTAAATATTTTCAAATCCAATGCAATGTACGTTCCTTAAGGGGCTCCATTGATAAACATGAGCCTGAAGTTTGCATCGAGGCAATGCCACGAAATGAAACAAAAATATTTAAAAATAAATGATTCGTAACGATTTTTTTTCTTCCGTTGTCTCTTGCCCTTTTTGTACCTTGCGAATGCATTCGTAAAATAAAAAGTGACCAATCATTTTATTCATTTATTTATTTTTTTCATATCGTCGGCATTGCGTCGATGCAAACTTCAGGCTCATTGAAAAACGTCGTTTACTTACTCCTAAATTAATATCGAAATATTCATTGAAGGATGCCACATGCTTCTCAGCCCAGCTCATCATCCCCAGCTCACTTTAATACTTTTTTATTCTTCACAATTCCGAAACTTCGCGATTCGAGATAAATCTGAAAAAAATATAATCAGCTTTAAAACTCAACAAATATTTCTCCTTAAAGAGTCGATTTTCAAAATTTCGACTTTTTCATCGATTCGAATACGTTTTTTTATAAATAAAGCCAAACGATTTGTTTCGGACGAGGCTGAAGTTTGCATCGACGCAGTGCCACGAAATGAAAGAAAAAAAAAAAAACAACAACAACCGAAAAATGATTCGTCCCTTTTTTATTTTACGAATCCATTCGTGAGGTCCAAAAAAGTCAAAAGCGACCAAAAAAAATTGCAAAAAAAAGTAAAGAATCATTTTTTTTCATTTCATGGCGCGTTGGGTCGATGCAAACTTCAGGCTTATTTGTTTCGGAATGAATTTTACGATAGGTCTGTTTCGTTTTGTTTCGAGCATTCGTTAAAAAAAAAAAAAAAATTTGCCGACAATTTTTGGACGATTACCGTCAGAAAAAAAGGACTCGGAATAAATAGGAGACGATGACAAATTCATGTGGTAAAAAACGAGAAAAAAAATCATTCGAAATGTTTGAAAAATCGTCGATAATTTCGATTTTTCCTAACAATTTTTTTAGCCATTCCGGACTGACCATTTTTTCGGATTTTGAGTCAAGTGCTCAACACCGAGAAAATGTTAATTTGCTTAAAAATTAGCCGAGGAAATTTTTTCGAGGTTTTTCCTCATTTTTCTCCCCAAGGATTCTTCGGAGACGTCAAAAATCTGAGTTTTGCATGAAAATAGTTGTTGTGTTGAGGGAAGGCTCGGAGTTTCATTGGTTAAAGGGCATGCTCAAAAAAAGGTTGTAACTCGGAGAGTGTGGTGAGCGAATGGAAGACGCGCGAGAAGTGCATGTGAGGCGAGGGTAGACGATGCGGAATCGATCGTTTTAGCGCAATCGTATAGCGTCGACGGATCGAGGAGAAATTGAGGCAAAGTGTGGGGTGGGCTGGGGAGATCCGGGTCGGTTAACCAGAAGGGGATTTTCGAGGGCAGTGAGCAGCAGCAAGGTGGGAGGAAAACCAAAGCTATATGGATACTACCAATTATATGTACTCGAAAAATGAGCATAAAAAGTGAGCCAGAGTTTTCCCACGAAATACGCTCGCCCGGCACTCTCGGGACTTTCCCAAAAAACATTATTCCGCGCTCGAACTTCGTTACATCGAAATGAGGCTGAATAAAAAAAAAAAAAAAAAAAAATTTTTTAAAAATGATTCGTCATTTTTTTTATTATTTTTTAAATTGGAATTAAATAATGAGAATTGAAGAATTAAGAAGAAGAAGAAGAGTGAGGTCCAAGGAAGGGAAAACCAAATAAAATTTTTAAAAAATTGAAAAAAAGAATTTTTTTTTTTTTTTTGTCAGTTCGTGGCGCTGCGTCGATGCAAACTTCAGATTCATAAAATCAATTATCCCCAAAGATGCGAAATTCTCGTTGGCATCGATAGCTCGATGGAAAAAAAAAATTTCGTTTCAATGTTAAAAATGCCGAGTCGCTGTTGATTCGGAGATGACTCAATCAATGAATTCCACTGAAAAGCCAATTTCGTTGGGCGATACTAAAGTTTGCATCATTGGAAAAAACCGAAAAATTTATTTTTCAATTATTATTTTGACGATCAATCAAATTTTTTCATTTTTTTTTTCATTAAATTCAACTTTTCATGAGTCTTGGTTGCATTTTGACGAAGCGAACTTGAAAATCGTGCGAGAGGATGAGACTGAAGTTTTCCAACGTTGGGCTTAAACGAGAAATATTTATCCGAAATATTTTGTCAAATTTTCAAAATCCATGAAAATTCTTCATTTTTTCTCCGGATCGTCGAAAAAAAAAATGGCTTAATTATCCTGATGAAAAATTGAATAAGAATCTCGAGATGTACTCGCGAAAAAAAAGCGGAATTTCGTTGCTGTCCAACGATCCAAACTTCGATACCATTCAGAGAGGCCATGAAATATTAAAAAATGTAGAGAGTGTGAAAAAATCGTACGAGGAACGAGGAACGATGAAATGGTGAAAAGTTGCTTTCTAACCTGGATGAAGGGCGATAGGAGAGCGGCCATCTTGGAGGCAAGAAACTTGAAGGAGGAAAGGGGTGAGAGAAAGGAGAGCCGGAGTGCAGAAAGGAAGGGGATTGAGAAGAGAGAGAGGGGGGGGGGGAGGGGGTGAATCGGCAGGAGCGGCGCCACCGGCGAGTACGAGCCCCCAATTCTGAGGGTTGGCGGTTGGGAGGTGAGGGTGAAAGCTACCTAACCTACTGGGAGGGTAGACGGTGCTGCCGCTGTTGGGTTGCGTGACGTCACGAATGAGGCCGCGGACGTTGCGGAAAAATGTAGTCATGGCGACGACACACCATGGGACGGCTAAATAGGCAAAAATGATTTATTCTCGGGGAATGAGGAGCGAGGAAGAATAAGGAATACGGGAAAAAAAGAGTCCTCCAAAAGGATTATATATGGGAGACTAAATCCACAAAAATATGAGGTCCCATAGAAAGGAATGAGCAGAAAGAAATGTACGAGAGGATTGAGTGTCGAGAGAAAAAAGCGGCTTTGAGTTTGGCCTCGACATCGCCCTCGCCGCATCATCCCTGACTCTCCAGCATTTCCTTTGGCTCGCTCAAACACTCGAAATCTTGATAAATCGACAAAGATCCAAGAAAATTCGTCTTTACCGATTCTAATCCACTCGAATGTCTTTATTCTTTCGCAACGTTCAATCAGTCCGAGCTGTGCCACTTTTCTATCCGTACTACTTTCAATATTAACGTGCCAATGTCTAAGTATCTATATCACTGAGTTCTGGCTCTTCTGTTTCACCTTGGAGCATGTACAGGCCCCGATTTTAAAGAATTGGGACACGTTCCCGTTCCATTCCAACTCTCGAGCGTTTATACTTTAGGCAACAGCTCGATAAAACCCGCTAAATATCAGTTGGTCAACACCATCGAAAACTGCCTTCCCTGCTCAGCGATTGATACGCCAGCCAGTGCTTGTCTAAAAAACGGTCACCCATCCAAGTACTGACCGCAGTCTTTGCTGCTTGACTCGGGCGATCGCCGGAGCCAGGCACCGACCGCGCGTACCCATCGCGGTCGGTTATTATGTTATAATATATATTAATAATACATAATTAAAAATATTCATTATTATTATTATTATTTATATATATTTTTCTTTATTTTTATATTTTTATTAATATTTATATAATATTAATAACAATAATTAATATTAAAATTAATTAAATTAATAATTAATATTAAAAATGTAATAATTTCGAATTTTTATGTTCTTTGAAGGTGGCAACATTGTTGTGTGTAGCGAACCTCCTTAATTACACTCGTTGACTGATCGACACGACGACAACTAAATATAAACTGTCTCGGTAAATTCCACTAGAGAATTATAATAATAATGATGACTGGACTACAAGGGGCTTGAGGAAGGAGATAAAAATGTCAAGGAAATAAATGGCGTGAGGAAAAATCGTAGTCAGCTCGAATGTGGAGGGGGAAAAAAAAAAAAAAAGGAAAGTCAAGAAAATGATTGAATATTTTAAAGGCAGGATCGTCGAGCCGGTTCGGCTCGACCAGGAGAAATACACATTGAAAGAGAAACGAGGACGAAAAATATACTTCGAGCAAAGAGAAAAAAGGAAAAAGAGAGCCAGGGAGTTATCGATTGAACGTCATCGTCAGCCACGCGGCCTTGTCACGACGCCCAACACTCGCTGTTATTTCAACTCATTGTCAATAATATATTGTCAAGACCAGATACCACCTGCCTCTCATCACTTTCGGCTGATCTTTGAGAGGATACAGTCCCTATAATTTTATACCCTTAAGGGACTATCCCCGCACCTTTTTTCGATAAAAATTTTTCTCAGAAAATGGAATTCGTTGCTCGAAATTTCACATTTTCCTCTTGAGCCGCCTCGGGTGTGGTCAGTACTTGGTTGGGTGACCCCGTCTCGTCTGAACCGGAGACAGTTTTTCGGCCGCTTCCAAAGACCGATCGGAACTCAATGAAAAAAATTCAAGTTGCCATTTTCCTTTGACCTAATGCTACGCGATTCTTCATCAGAAACGTACTCGAGGCTTCTCCATCCCCCTTGAGATATGAAACTTGACGACCCTCTCGATTTACCACAGCCCAAAATTTTCTCTCGCGTTTCGTCACAACTGTGGCAAACCCTCTATATTGTGGGCAATGAGCCTGAAGTTTGCATCGACCCAATGCCACGAAATGAAAAAACAAAAACCAAACAAAAATACAAGAAAAAAAGATTCGTCATTTTTTTATTTAGGAAATGCAAAAAAGGCAAGAAGCAAATTATGAAGAAAAAAATCGAAGATTAAGTGACGAATCGTTTTTGTTTGTTTGTTTTTTTTTTTATTTTATTTCGAAAATTTCAAAAGAATTTGCGGGCAAACGAAAGAAAAATTGTTTTTCGAAATAAATAATAAAGATGAAAAATCAGTGGGAACGGGTCAGACAGCAAAACATGTTGTTGCCGCATTTTTATAACAAACACAAATGTCGACATTGGGCTCGAACGTCTTGGCAATAAAAAAGCTCCGAATTATCCAACGCGGGCTTGCCTTTCAGAGACGAAAAAATCAATTTATTCCCTCGGCCGAGGGAACGGGGCGATGCGATTGGCGGTTTATTTTTCAACACTCCTGAGAGAATTTCAAGAGAGAGTTCGCGGGAGTTTTCACACGCAAATGCGACAACTCTGATTGTGCGTGGACACGAAAGTTTTGCTTGAAATTCTGCCTTTCCGAGTTAATGGATTCGAGAAGTTGCTCAACGGCTTTTGGATATTTGAGCGAGAAAACTTGGCGCCAACTCGCTCAACTCGGAAATCAGAATATATATTAGGAGGAGCGATCGAGAGGAGTCATAAATCTCCTAACCCTTCCAGTTGATTCATCATTTTTTGAGTATCATTTCCGAAATAATGTCGAAAAATAATATTCGACTCGGAACTCAATTTTGCGATTAAAACAAAACAAAAAATATCACGAAAATGTTTCGATTTTTTCAATTTCCGTAATAAATTATTCTTGGATCACATTAACGCGAAGCGGAGACGAAAAATAAAAATAAAAAGGCGCTGAATCAATTTTTATTTGAAGAAAAAAAAAATTCACGTCGACGGAAAAGTCGATTTTTATATTCGAATAGCTACGTAATTGTTTTCGAGACTTGGTAATAGTTGAATAGTCGAGGATGAGCCTGAAGTTAGCATCGACGCAATGCCACGAAATAAAAAAAAAACCAAAATAAGAAATGATTCGTCACTTTTTAATTTTTATTCAATTTTTAATTTTCCATTTTTATTTTTTTATTTTTATTTTCTTTTTAATTATTTTTAATTTTACATTTTCTATTTTGTTTTCAATTATTTTTAATTTTCCATTTTCATTTTTATTTTATTTTTATTTATTTTTAATATATATATTTTCATTTCGTGGCACTGCGTCGATGCAAACGTCAGGCTCATCTCGAGGCTAGGCTTGGGAGGATCCATGCACGTGGAAAGTGAAACGTTTGTGGCGAAAGTACGAAAGCTTTCTACGATCAAAGTGTCTAAGGATGTTGTGTCATTGCGACGGACGGAAATAAGATAACCATTAGTTGGAATCGTGTGCCGTTTTGCCGATGCCAAAGTGACGCATTAAAACATAGTTCTAATGCCGCAGTGTCGGTCGTACTTGGCTGGCTCGTGTCAGCACAGGAATCCCGGTTTACCGCCGCCGAGAGCTTTGAGCAAACTGACACGGTCTGGACTATGTATGGCGAAGCAAACGCGGATATGTTGACGCTGCAAATTTTTCCATATCCGCGGAGATAAAATAAACAAACAGCTCGAGCCATGTAAAAACTTGACAAACACAATTTTCTATTTTTTTTTTTTTTTTTTCTCATATTACATCGATCTTTTATTAAGCAAATAAAAAAGGACAATGAAGGATTTTCAATTTCATGGGAATTGCACAAATTTCGGACGCTAAGCTGCTGCTGATTCTCTCGACAAGGGACTGCGATTCGTTTCATGAGCCTGAAGTTTGCATCGACGCAATGCCACGAAATGAAAAAAATAATAATTATTATTATTATTATTGGCCATGTTTTTTTACCACTTTTCTTTTCTTAATTTGCCTCTTTCCTTTTTTGGACCTCACCAATGAATTCGTAAAATAAAAAAGTGACGAATTATTTTATCATTTTTTGTATTTTTCGTATTTTTTCTATTTTTTTTTTATTTTTTAAATTTTTCATTTTTTTTAATGATATTGTCGTATGTAGCAAAGCTCCTTTAGGTCTCTGGGTGGAGTCTGACCAACTCGGAATAAGATTGTGGTTTTCAATTTGGTAAATGGATGCGTAGTCGGAGGTTTTATTGGCTGTACGTGTTGGGCAGGTGGTTCAGTGTGTTTCCTGAGCGTCGACATAACTTTTGAATAATTGGCTCGACGAAGAGTCGTCTGTGAGTTTAACGAGTCCATGGAGCTCGTGAAAAAATTCTTGAGTTTGTCAAGAAAATAAAAATGCAGACATGAAAATATAAAATTCTATGAGCTCCGTACAGAGAGCAGTGCCAATTTATTTATTACGCATCAGCTGATCGAAAAAAAAGGGATGAATGGCGCGATACGAATCGCTGGAGAACAAGAAAAAAAATGTTCCATTGGGCGCGATTTATTTTTGCTCGGAACTCATTCACATTGGCCCGGCAGATTCGGCATAGAGAATCCACGAGGCGCGATATTATAATCACGCTTTCGGGAACTCGAATCACAGACTCGAGAGTTTCGCTTCGCACGAGGAAACGTTCGCATCGATCACTCGTTTTCTCACGAACGACACACTTTTTTGTGCTTTTTGTTTGCCGCCTCTAGTCTCGGGCAATTTGAAAAAAAATAATAATAATTGTAAAGATGGCGGAAAAAAATGGAAGAAAAATAAAATTTCTGCAGAGACACGTTTTGATTTTGTTTTTTTTTTGTTTTTGTTTTTTATCTTTTTTTTTTCTGTCGCGACTGATAACACTCGATATATTGGCACCAGTGTGGTGCCAATATTATATTATATTACCATTTAAGAATAATGAATTATTAATAAATTAAATAAATACTTAAATAATATAATAAATATTTTTAAAAAAAATAGAAAAAAATTTGTGTCATCGTATCTGATGCTAAAGAATATTATCGCTAAATTCCATAAAATTTTTCTTACAATTGTCCTCTTTCATCAACTTCCTTAAAAACTTGTAAAAAGTCAAACGCAACGAGCGAGTGTCAGGCAAATTGTTAATCGAGTGCAAAATAGATAAAGATCTTCGAATGCCTTGATTGCATTCGTTATTTTTGTTTTGTTTCTCTCCTCCTTCCCCCTCCCCCCACCACTTCTTCTGTCCCTTCCATTGTTTCCGTCGGTCTGTGAGAGCTTTTGTACGAAGATTTGAATTTCGCAATATATTACGAAGAGACGAGGAGTCTCTTCGAGAGGGATTGTCGAGGAATCTCGTTGGGCCAATATTATTGAAGGATTTTCGTCGTCACGCAGAATTTTCGTCTCAGAGAATAGAGGAAGGATTAAACTTGGGAGGTTTGGTGTTATTATCGGGGGTCGAGAGGACGAAAATAAAAAGGGAGAGCCGAGAAAGGAGAAATGAAGAAAAAGCTTGATGATATTTCTGGTCGACTGCAGCGGCGAGGGAAACAGGAGGGAACGAACTGGAGCAGAGAAGAAAAAAGACGAGAGGAAGGAGAGAGAATTTAAAATTCGTGATTGTGGGGTCGCGGTGGAGGTTGCCGGGGGCAGCTGCTGGGTAACGCGATGGAGCAGTAAAGCAAGCACACGTATATACTGTAGCTATTGCCTGGGGGCTGCGCAACGGTGCGGTGCGCTACTGCTGTACTTACTATCAACATAGATATGGGATGCATGCGAAATACGGAACAACGAGACCAACCAGACTTCGTACAAAACCCTCCCCGTACAAAAAACTGGCATCATTTTTTTTTCTCTACATTCTGCGCTATTTTCCTCGAAAAAAATAAAATGAAAAAATTCGGAACGGGAAAATATTTCGAAGTGAAAAAAAAACGCGATTCATTTATTTCGGGAATCATTTCGATGATTTTTTATCGGGTTGAAGTTTGCAACGTTGGCTGTTACGAAATTCCGTTTTTCCTCGGATGATTCACAAAATTCTTATGCGATATTCGTGGAGGACAATAAAACGATTTTTTTTTTTCGCTCCAACGAGAAAATTGTTACAGAAAATTTGCATGCTTTTTTTAATTCAACAAATAATAAATAGAAAATCTTACGAAATTCCGTTTTTCCTTGGATAAATCTCAAGATTCTTATGCAATATTTAGCGAGGACAATAAAACGATATTTTTTTAGGCTCCAACGAGAAAATTGTTACGAAAATTGTCATGGTTTTTTAAATTCAACAAATAATAAATAGAAAATCTACCAAAATTCCGTTTTCCCTTGGACAAAACTCAAGATTCTTATGCAATATTTATCGAGGACAATAAAATGATTGTTTTTTTTTTTAGGCTCCAAAGAGAAAATCAGTCCAACAATTTTTATAGTTTTTATTAATTTAACAAATAATTAATGGACAAACTTTCCTCATTGGACCCGATCCATTTATTCAATTTTAAGAATGATTCAAATTTTTCGAGCCAATTTTTTTTTCAGGAAACGAAAACCGATCGTTTTATCATGACAATTAAATTCTAAATTAAAATAATGAGCTGCGGCGAAGAAAAATACGAATGTATTTGTTCCGCGTATGTTACGAAACGTGTGCCGGAAATAAAGCTCGCCTCTTTGCGAATGGAATGAAACAGCCAATGGAAGAAAAAAAAAAAAAAAAAAAAAAAAAAAAAAATTAGCTCGAATGATCGATTAGAAAAGCGAGCAACTTTGTAAATGGCCAAGTTATTTAGAAGTCGCAACAGCAAATTTGTATGGGGCGAGTGACTTTTTTGTTGTTCTGGGATTCACTCGACGCCCTCTAAGCTGCACGTTTAAATGTTCATATATTAATATAAGTGGGCTAGGCGGCGAGTATATGTAAAGGAGTGGAGCGAGAGCTTCCTATAAGTTCGCTTCGCCTTTCACCTCGGCACAGTGAACAAAAGTATTACGTTACCGATTTTATATTCTCCAAGTTATAGTGGCTGCATTAATATCGACCAAGGAGAGCCAAGCAATATCGCGTGTAGTCCGTAAAATATTTAATTTCATTAAAATCACTAAATTAAAAACAAACAAAAAAAAAAACAAAAAAAATTCTTTAATTAAAAAAAACATTGAAAAAAAAATTTTTTACATTAAGAAACAGTAGATGGTGCGGGGTCGTCAAATTTCAGGTTCATCTTCATTTTATTTTCATTCGTGATTTAGGAGGGTCGAGGAGAAATTCGAAATAATTCGAATTTTATGAAATTTAGTGAGCTCTTTCGTATTAAATATAAATATACAACATTTTTCAAGATTTTTTATCTACAAACGTTTCGAGTTTATTGAACACTAGAGTTTACATGCATAAGCATAGGATTCAAATATATGTGTAGGAATATTTTTTGCATGATGTAAACTCAAATAATTCGACAAGTATGTGAAAAAAAAATGAAAAAAATTTTTTGTCTCAACGTATTTGATGCTAAAGAATAAAATCACCCAATTGAATGAAATTCTTATCGTATTATCATAGAAACGTCACACGATCTCGAACATTGGAATTTACATCGTCGAGGTATTGGGAAAAATATTTGATTCTATTATGAGGCGATTAGAATCGGGCAGGCGCGACACGCGGCAACCAAGTATCGGGCGTTGTTATTGTACGGGGAACGCGCCAAGCTCCGTTAGAATACATATAAGTATATTGGAGCGGTAGAGGTTTGTAGGAAAGGGCCAGAGCGCGTCCTCGGGCAAGTAGCGCACGAGAGTAGGCCAAGCTGCAGCCAGCACCGCCGCACAGACTACGACACACATGTCGACTTTTTCCCTCCCCTTTCTCGCTCACACGAGTCCCAAGGAAAAACGAAACGTTTCCTCGTTTGCTGAATACTCGTGCCCTTTTTTTCTTCGTGGTTGAGCCGTACACTCTTTTACACACTGATACGTACACGCGTTAGAATCGTCGCCTCGGCAGCCCCGTAACTTCGTACCCAGCGTTCGTATATATTCGTCAACTTGCTGATTACGAGTATTTCGTTTAACGAAGACTCTGAAAGCTCGTAACGTTGAGGTCCAACGAAAAAAACGCGTTTTTCTATTCAATATTTGTTGAATTTTCAAAACCATGACAATTTTCGTAACAATTTTCCTCTTTGGAGCCTGAATAAATATCTTTTTATTGTCCTCGATATTTCGTTGCATTTCAACGTTGCAAACTTCAACATAGTGAAGTTCGTAACGTTGGGGTGCAACGAAAAGAATGACGTTGAAGTTTGCATCGTTGTGAGGCAACGAATTTTTTTTATTTCTTCGGTAAATATTTTTACCGAAGTTTTTATTTAATTTCTTTCATTTTTCTATTCTCTATTTTATTTTTAATTAATTTTTTCCTTCGAAAGTAAATTTATTTTGAAAAAATGTAAAAAGTGTATTAATTATGAAAATAATGATCGAAAAATGAATTTTTCATTTTTTCCCAACGTCGCAAACTTCATTATCGTGAAAAAAAAATAGAAAAATATTCCTCAGCGCTAGGTAGATCGTGCAATCGTATCGTACAATATTTAGTGTCCGCTTATGAATCCATTTACGCGCCAAACATGAATAACGATTCGACCCAGTTGCTTGTACTTTTCCGCACAGTAATTTCAAGCCCCGAACCCCTCGTTGCCCCAGCTATGGGGCTCTGTAAACTTCTATTAGTCACTGCGTCCTTGCATGAGTGTGCACACACCGCAGTCCCACTTTAACGTTTACTCTGCTCGAATTCAAACACTGCCAATAAAACGGCTGCACCCTTTCCGCGGTGCGGACGCACCGAGCATGGCCGATGCGCGACGCCTGAGCCAACAAATATAAGAACTTAGTCGTCCGGTCAGTGACATGTTTCTTCATCGGTCGTTCACAATGCCGGGACCAAATTTTGCATGGTTGAAAAAAAAAAAAACACGGAAAAATTTATTTTTCGATCATTATTTCGATGATTAATTTATTTTTCACATTTTTTTTTAGTAAATTCAGCTTTTGAATGGCAAAAAAGTCTGACGCACTATTTTCGACAAAAACTTGTCGAAAATTTCGCGCAAAAATAGTGGGGCGGCCTTTTTTTGTCATTGAAAATCTAAATTATTTGTAAAAAATGTAAAAAGTGGATTAATCATCGAAATAATGATTGAAAAATAAATTTTTCGTTTGTTTGTTGTTGTTTCGTCAAAGATGAAAAGGTTAGAGCAGCGCCTTAAACTTTTTATTTCGCTCGAATAACCCCGGACGATTAAGTTTTGAAAATGTGAAGCGAGCTTTCCCTGCCTGATCGAGTCCTCAAGCCCATCCGATGATTGTTCGTGTTTTCTTTTTCGTTACTTTTCTTCGTTCCCCTAATTCGCCTGCCATTCACAGATTCTTTGTTCTCTCGGTATCGCCCAAATCCTCTGACGTGTCGGCCAAGAATTTACGTCGTTTGCCTCTCAATCTTGCGTTATTTTCACCCTCGAACCCGCTATTGTTTCTTCCTCAATCCATTTCTTTTTTTCGACTCTTCGATCGGCTTCGTTTTTATTTATTTTTCTTGGCCACTCACGCACTAAAATAATGCCTTTCATTCTCCTTTGCCCTTTTTGTGTTTTTTTCGCTCTCTCGATCTCTCTTGGTCTCGCGATAGTTAATCGTCGATTATCGTCGACATTGTCCGGTCAATTGTCCATAAATATGGAACGCCCATTAAGGAGTTACACGCAGCAATGTACGATGTTGAAGTTGGCATAGTTGAAATGCAACGAAAACCGACGATTTTAGTAATCAAAGTGCCAAACTTTCGAAAAGTATTTGTCAAAATTAGTGGAGCACACTTTTTTGCCATTCTAAAGTTGAATTTGCTAAAAAAAAATGAAAAAAATTGATTAATTATGAAAATATTGATGGAAAAATAATTTTTCGATTTTTTCCAAAGATGCAAACTTCATCGCCATTGTCTATGGTCTATCGTATCACTCAACGTGCCCATTCGATCTATAAATCAAAGAAATGAATAATCGAGCGTGACCCAGCCTGAGGAAATGAAAAATGACACAAGAGAATGAAATGGATGAAACTAACAAGTTGTTTTTCTTGAGTTCTCTCGTCGGTGGATGAAGGAGACTTGCCTCTCGTCTACATCGAGAAGGGTAAGACCAATTAATTAGCAGGCGCAAGTAGTAAAACGCGATAGACGCATATATTTATTCACACTACGACGTGTCCATGTGTGCCTCGAGTCTCTACATGTATGTTTATTTTTTATTCCTCCTTTCGCAGCCCTCGCATGTTGCGCGGAATGGCAAACTCGTAGGCCGTGACACTTGCCCTTTTGCCACACTGCCTCCTCGTCGTTCTTCTTTTCTCATCCATACGCACACACACACACACACACACACACATATCTTTTCTTTTCTCATTTTCTCTTTTCTCAGCCATATTTATATATATATTATATATATTTAAAAAAAAATTATATTTTATATTTTATAAACGGGTGACGTGGGAAAGAGGCGTTTTCCACGGATACATCTCCATTATTATGTTGTTTATGTTTTACAAAGACACGAGTGAATCGCCCCAACACATGGATTGTCCTAAACAAAAGAGGCTACACCACGTATCGCGTTACCCCTTCAATTGTGCTACATACGTTTTTTTTTTATTATATATTCAGGCAGTGCCGAATACGGTGCTGCGTGTGTAAAGCTTTCGGGATGAAAAAGTTAACCACGGACTAGTTTTATCAACTTTTTTCGCGAAAACGTTGACTTTTGAAAAATTGACGAGAAAGAAGGGAATTTAGATGATGGAAAAAGACTTGGTCGTGTCAGACAAGTAACAAAGTGAAAATGAGACGACTTCGAATTTTTGGTTGAAGGTGAAAAGTTTTTCTGGGTTCTGGCTCGGTTAACAACTTTTGCGTGGGATCGAATTATCTTTCGGAAATGTTGAGAGCGAAAAAATCGAGTTTGTCAACATCGTCGATATCGGGTACATCGGAAATAGTAATTAATATTGGTCGAAGCATCGAAAAGCTCTATGGTCGAATACTCGATGGCGTACAATGCCACGGCTAGCCCATTTGTTGTAGAGTTGAACGACGAACCAAGTGGTCAGAGTTTAACCCAAAGAATGGGGAGCCAGGCTGTCAGTCCTCGCCCTCTGGGTGCGTCTGTCTGTCGGAGTGCGTGCGATCGAATATGTCCTTCGCAATGTACATGCTTCGGAAGAGTGTGACATTTGGCCTCTTTCCTCCTCTCTTTCATTACCTGCTTCCCGCACTAGATTGTTGAACCCGATTTAGGCTGAGCTTACTTTGTTTCCCTTTAGCTTGTTGACCCACAACAGACCCCTTTTTTATTAACCGAACTCCGACGCGTTGTACACGAATCTATTGATACAGAATCCAAGTCAAGGACCAAACTACTTTCGGTATCGTTTACGTTTTTTTTTTTCCTCTTGTTCCCTGCAATCCAATTGCACAAATTTCGATGCACCTTCAAGAGCTTTTACTCGCTTTTTTCAAGGCCGTTCGATCGCGGAATCAAAACAGTGAGAATTTTATGAAATTTCGTGAAAACATTCTTTCCCATCAATTATACAGACACTCATTTTTTTCAAATTTTTTAACCACATGGTTTACCAATAATTGAGAGTTTTATCCAAGCTACCTGTGTATATGTGAACTCTATGCTTATACGTGTGAACTTTAGTGTTCAATAACTCGAGCGCTATGTGGTAAATAAAAAGTGAAAAAAATTGTATCGTCGTAAATATTATTAAAGAATGTATTTACCAAATTTTCTCATTTTTTTCGAGACTTTTTATGTTTTTAAGGAGGTTTAGCATGGCAACATTGTATAGTCGTGATCCAACCTCCTTAAGCACCACGTGACCGAAACGCGAGGCACATTCGTGCTGACCTACTTCACGGAAAACATATTCTCTCGGCACAGCACATTGGCTCGCGAAAAAACAAAAACAAATATGTGGCCTTTTTTTTTGTTTATTAACAACATGCACATATTTTGCGTGGGATATGTACTCGCTGGACAAACTTTTCAACGACCGATGTTAAACGCGTTCTCCAAGTTTTCCAAGTCTCGCTGTCTCTCTCTCTCTCTCTCTCTCTCTCTCTCTCTCTCTCTCTCTCTCTCTCTC
>JAPYYS010001986.1:0-44333 GCA_030522525.1 Campopleginae sp. 14b
GGGAAATTTTGAAATTATCTTAAAATATTTGGTTGACCGAGTTCAATAAAATATCGATTTCTTGCCACAAATATTCTTTTAATAATCCCGATAAATTGGTCGTGGGAGCAGAAAATATTCTAGAAAATCTTTTTTTAAGGCAAATTTTTGTCATTCCAATTGTAAATTTTGTGGAAACTTCCATTAAAAACCAAATTCATTGCCAAAATGATGAAAATTTTGAAATTATTGAAAAATATTTAGTTTATCGTGTTTAACAAAATTTCACCGTTTCTCAACCAAATTTCATTCCTCGATCAAACAGAAAAGGACGAATAAAAAAAAATATACCCCTCATAAATATTTTTTTTTACACCCCTCGACCTGCTCCAACTTTCTCAAAATGCTCGCCATTGTTTTCAATTCGATCCAGCATTTTTACATCATATTTTATGCAACAGATCAATGTGGACACATTGGAGGTGCACCAACGCCGAAAAATGCAAGAAAAAACATATTCCTAAATATTTCGCATGATTCGGGACCTCGAGGAGACTTGAAAAAATATTTTTCGTCTATACAAACTGAGGCAGAGACCTCAAGAGGCTTTGGCACCCGGTTGCTGACCCGAACCCAAAGACAAACAGCCCTGCTCCGTATCCCTCGAGACTTTCTCGGCCGTGCGACACTCACGCACGAGATTATCCTCGCGGATTTATAATCTTTATCAAAAAGACTACTACCCGAGCAGAAAAATCTCTGGGCTCGTGTATGAAAGGTCCAGAAAAATATTCTCCAAGGGACCAAGAAATTCATCAACTTTTCCTGGATTAAAAAAAATCCCAGAGGCTAAAAAAGTGGTTGGCTCATTAGTGACGACTCTAATGAAGAAAAAGATGAAAAAATATTTATTTTTATTCTGAATGACTCGTGTGGACCGATCGGGATGAAAAATTTGGTGAATCTTTGATTGAAATTTCTGCATCTCGGTCCAGCAGCCTCTCGTTTATTTTTTCTGGCAACTTGTTCGTCTCACGTTGTTTAACGAAAATGTGCTCACTGCTGCGGGCTCAAAGTGCTCGTCGTTCCAGCCTCTAAGTCCCTTGGACTTGACTCTGCTTCGTCGATCGGGAACCGGGCGTTAATGAGGAGAGCCGGTCGCTCGCATCCGAGAAAGGATGAGAGCCTCATGCCGGGAGCACCGGCTCCTCTTTCCCTTGCAGCATTACGCATACATTAGGATACCCGCCGATCATTGCCTCAGATCGAATCAGCGAAACTCTCTTCAGCCTCGTATTTGCCTCCTCGCAATAATATACAGGATGTCTCCAAAATCACGCTCCGTCCGATACTCCACAAAAGGCCAGATCCTGAGAAAAAAAAATCATTCCAAATTTTTCTTTTTTTTTTTCTTCCGAGAAGAAAAATCGTTCGAGATTTTTCGTCGCCATTTGGCACAATCGTTATTCTGATAAGATTTATAAGTTTTACCTGCGGCCATTGGATTCGTTGAATAAACGTTTTTTTTTAATGATCCCGAAAATCTGGTCATTTTGGGACAAATTTTTCTTTTTCCAATCGCACATTTAGCGAAAAGTTCTGTTAAGAATAAAATACCCTGCCAAAATAACAAAAATTTTCAAATTTTCGAAAAATATTCAGTTTATCGCGTTCACCAAAATATCGACGATTTTCAGCAGAATTTTATTTCCAGTCCGTTTTTTTTTTTGTTTTTTCCTCATTTTTAAAATTTAGTCATTGCAGCAGAAAATATTCTAGAAAATCTTTCAAGAGGGCACATTTTTGTCATTCCAATCGTAAATTTAGCGGACAATTCTCTTAGAAAACAGATAATCTGTCAAAATGAGAAAATTTTTTAAATTTTCCAAAAATATTGAGTTTATCGTGTTGAACAAAATTTCGACGATTTTCAACAACATTTTATTACTTGACAAAATAAAAAAAAACGACTCAGCGGCTCAGAAGCAAATGAATTTCCGCGACGAAATCGCAAGAGCTAGACATATAGACAACTGTCTTGACGATACATCTGAGTCGTCCAGGTCCGCTGGATCGGGGAGAAGCGTTAGCCAAGGAGCTGCAGAATTGCAGCTCGTTCGCGACGACGACGAGGACACGATAGCTCGTGGCCATAAGAAAAAGACAGAAAGATCGAGAGGAAGAGAAGAAGGAGAACGATTGGCGGCAGTAGCTTCGTAAGCCACAAGCAAAAGCCATGCTGGATATACAGATGCACACTCTCCCGATCGAGAATGGGAATGAGAAGCTCAGCGGCGCTTTCAATTATTCCCTGAACAATTCCGCCGCTTGTTTCCTTCAGCGATTACATCTCCAAGTATTTATTCGCTACCCCTTTTCCCCTCTCTCTCTCTCTCTCTCCTCCTTCCATGAGCCTCTCGATATCCCTTCTCCCTGGACGCACATGTGTTTCGCTTATTTATACTTTTATACATCGACTCTGTTGCGCTGCTGCAACATAAACTTTTATTTTATACATTTACTAGTATGGAAATTTATACGTAAAAGGAATAATTAAATCTTCGATTTCCTCTCGTTTTTTTTATTTATTTAATGACAGCAGATTGTGAATTTGATATGCCACATATGGTGGAAAAGATTGATATTTTATTGGATACGTTGAGCTAAACATTTTTTTCTTCTATTATCCCAAAAATTTGGTAATTGCAGCAAGAAATATTCTGGAAAGTCTCTTCGGAAGGCTAATTTGCGTCATTATAATCGCAAATTAAACTGAAAGTTTCATTAGGAATAAAATACAGTGTCGAAATAACGAAAATTTGGAAATTATCGAAAAATATTTGGCTCATGCAAGAAAATTGCATTCCCAGTGCATCGAGCAAAATCTCAATGAATCGTTCGATATTTCTCAACGTGCCTGTTTCCTTCTTTGTATCGTTTACTTTGTGCACGAGGCGACAGAGCCAAGAGGAAGGATCTAAGAAGTAGACGAGTGAAAATATGCGCGCAGCCCTGATAATATTATTCCGCGAGAATAAAGAGCCTTTTGTACATTTAATGGAACGTACACGTCGATAAATTATGGGGAGTCGGTACTCGAGGATTCTTCCTCGTAGATTCTCATATATACTTATATAATTATATACATATATATATATATATGTATGAATCTCCGAAAGAGGTTTTACGAGAGCACGATGCCTGGAAGGAGAAGCTCTGCAGAATATACCAAAGAGATCTGAGAGCCTGATAGGACGCACACGAATTATCGAGAGTTAATTGTAGACTTAATTAACTATCTCCTCGCTCTCCTCTCCACCGCGCTCCTTGAATTTGTAACTCACCCGAAGCAAACCTTTATTATCTTTTTCCCTTACATTATTCCCTTTTCCTTCTTCACATCCGATCGTTTTTATTTCCCTTTATCTAAAAATTCGTGACAAGACTTAAAATCGAGGTAATTAACATCTTGGCAATTTTCCTTGGCACCGCAACATTTTCCAATTTTTCTTCTACAGGTTCGTATTTCGCAATTTTTTTCGTACCTTTGGGCAATCATTAATTAATGATATCGCATCCAATATTATGATGGGAAACGCCATAAAACCCCATGAAGATAATTAATATTTATGTTGAATAATTATTATTTATTTATATTTGCATTGAATGACGTTGATGAGTGATAATAAAAAGGGGTTAGAAAAAAATTTCCCATATTTTTAGCTGCAGCTTTGCCCACAAAATTTCAATAATAAATGTCGCGTTATTATTTTTGTACAAACCCAACAATAACCCTCGGAATAAATTCAAAAGAATTTTATTGAGCAACATTTTTTTCACAATTTTTTCAAACGCGATTGCAAAAATTTTGCCCGAGGAAAAATTTGAGGTTTAGAGTTTTTGGGTGGAAAAATAAATCCTCAAGGACAACGAACATCCGTAAAGCACAGAGACGATTAATTAAACGTTATTGATTAAAAAAGCATCGTCGGAATAAAAAAAAAAGGGAATTTTTTGTGTCGACGAGTGAGAAAGGATTGAAAAATAATAGAGGCGAGTTAAAAGGAGTAAGAATCGTGCGGTCTTTCTCAATCTTTCTCATTGAAGTTGTATCGTCGGGAGATCCGGGCGCACATGTGGGTCCCTGTCGAAAGCTGAGCATCTCAAAGCAAGCCACATATAATAACTCGCCGACGGACAAATGAAAGCCCAGATCTCATTCATATGGCACGTGAGGAAGAGACGCTCTTGGCAAAAGTCTATAACCAACCGAATTCGTGGACGTACGATGGGCGAAAAAAGGGAATAGAAAAAATTAAAAAAAAAAAAGAAAATTGGAGAGAGCGAGAGAGGGGAAAAGATAATGTCGTCTCCTCGACTCTCTCTCTCTCTCTCTCTCTCTCTCTCTCTCTCGGCTGCTTCTCTCTGTTGTGTCTATCTATCCTCGATCCTTCTCAACAAGCACGTATGGCCCACACGTGTCTAAATTATTATTGTCTCAAATATAACGCCGCCGATCTCTGCCATAGTCCAAAGAGAAAAACCCCCAACACTCCGATGTCCCAGCCACGAATCATACACCAGCAGCATTTCTTCGCAGTCACAAAACTATAATACACTTCCTCTCGCACTCGTCCCACTCTTTTCCCTTTCCTCTCTTTCATATCCCGCTGTCAAGTCGTTCAATAAACTTATGACGTGTTCCATTTTTTTAAATTTTCTCTCGGACCGAAAAAATGATGAAAAAATCAGCACAATCGAAAGAACCACTCTCGTCGGTAGTCTCGCGAGGTTCACCACTTTCGAGAGATTCATTCAGCCGGGACGAACCACGCGGAATTTCGAATCCATTATTTTTAACGGAATTTCGATTTTTTTTTTCAATTTTCTTATACGACTCGATATGGTACGCAGTTGAATAAATTTGCAGGACACGTTGTCGATTTTTTCTCGTTATAAATTTCGGAGATACTTTCTCGAGAAACCCGGAATTATATGAAAATTTGAAAAAACCCGATTTTTTGAAGTTTTTTTACGGTTCAACTCCTGCAAGATTTCCGAGACGCTTTAAAAAAACCCGAAACCATAAAAAAAATGCGAAAAATCGAGTTTTTCAAGTTTCTCGACGAAATCACCGATTTAATACTTCGGAGACAATTTCTTGAAATCCGAATTAATAAAAAAGTGAAAAAAAAAACGAATTTTTGGAGTTTCCAGACGGAGATACTTCCTAAAAATTTAAGGGATACTTTTTGAAAGGCTGAAATAATAAGAGAATGAAAAAGAATCGTTCTATATAAGTTTCTAGGTCGTAACACGTCCCTAAAAATGGGCAAAACTTGCTCAAAATCCTAAATTATGAAAAAAATCGAGTTTTCGAAATTTCTGGATGGTAACGCCCCCTTAATATCGGAATAATGAAGAACCGAGTCTCTTATACGTTTACGTATTTTTATTTTTATTCAGAGCTGGTGAAAGGGGCCTTTTGATCTTCGGGAGTGTATAAAATTTGGAATGACTCGGAATTTTCTTGAAAATATTGAGGATTTTGGTTTGAAAATCGGTTTTCTTCGTTCAACACGAGAGTAATACGTGTTTGATCGCAGGGATGGGAAGTTCCATGTGGTAGCAGGATAGATCGAGAGACCAGAGGCTTTCTCACTCAATCTCCAGCATAACAAACATTGCTGGCTACGTATATAACCAAAGAGCGAGCAGGGAGGGAGTGCATGAAAGCTCGTTTCGTAGAAAATCATCTCTAAGCATATCCGGTGATTCTAACGGCAAACGCACGTGCTCGTGCTGTGAAAAAAAAATTCTCAGTTGACGAGTTTACAAAAGCAGCATCGATTGAGCAGCCTCTCGTGCACTCGGCCCTTACCAATTTATTCTCATCGTTTTATCCGCTAAAATCCTATAAATTTTATTACTCTCGAGACTTTGCACCAAAACTATATGCAGTCGAGACACCACAGCACTGAGAACCCTTTACCTCCAACAACCATTAGCCTTTTGGGCACGTTCCAGTCCGGAAGAAGGATTAAGTCTATCGTCGTTGACGTCGATGTCGTAGACGTCGAGAAAATTGGAAGGGCTGCGAGCAAGCTTCGAGGAAGAAAACGGTTCAGCGATTAGTTGTATATTCAGAGCGACGGGGATGGGTAAAAAATTTCATAACAATGACGAAGCACCGTCGGGGCGATCGTCATTCACAAAATAATTCATTATTATTCGTCGAAAAAAACGATCGCAACGAAAGAATTTAAAAATATGATTGGGAATCAAAAAATTGAGAGATAAAAATTCAATAAATAAAAATGATGAATTAAGCCTCCGAGTACACACTGGGTCAATTTGACCCGAGGCGTTTTTCAATCCTCCGTATTTTGGTAAAAATGCTTTTTTTCGTTGTCATTCAATTGTGAACGATCGGTGACGGAAAATGGTTGGGGTCAAAATGACCCAGTGTGTACTCTAAGGGTTAAGCCGTGCTTCTCCAATTTATAAATCGCCCGACCATCGAAAAAGTGGAAATGAATGAGTTACCGAGTGAAAAAAATGCTCAAACAAAGAGAAAAAGGAAAAAAATTGGATGAAATTCTGGGGAGGGGGGGACAGCGAGTTCGATGCATAAAAATGGAATTTAACGTCGACAGTGTCGCCAGACTGGGATTATCGCAGCGACTGCATATTCGCGCGCGGATCGTAAAACTCTGGTATTTTGATCGGCTGATCGCGCGGATTAGAAAACGTTTAGCCACTTAAGCCGCGCAATCTTAATTAAGGCAGGAGCGATCTCGTCTCATCATAGTCGGACGTTTGCTCCTTTTTCTATGCGGAATATTTCCTTATTACGATCGCGCTCGAGGTAGGTATCGCGTGCAGGAAACCCGCGCGATAAATAAAAGGCCGATGAAAACTCCGCGAGGAGCTTTGCCATGCTCTGGCAAACGTTCGACCATTTAAAATGGCGACTGCGACGAGGAAAATGGAAAAAAGTGATTAAAAATTGTGAAAGAAAGGAGAACAAAAATGATTTTATTGCTCCGTAGTTATGAATCGAGTGTCTAATGAATTGAAATGAATTAAAAAAATTGATAAAAAATGTTTACGAATATTTTCCGAAATGTCGTTAAAATTAAAAATAATTTTCTTTTTTTTTTCTTTTTATCAAGCAATGTCAACTTTTATCTATATACAGACTCACACGCGTATATAATGGCCCGTCGGTTGCTTAACGAGCAATCGTCAAATTAAATTAAACGACATGCGAATCGTTAAAAGCGGATGCGCACCGTTAAGCTCTCGGAGCACCACCAAGGAAAACCCAGAGGTGTGCATAACGCGTATGCGTCTACATACTCTCGTGCGAGAAATTCATTCAGCTACGTTCACGTACATTTTCCACCAGTCCTCTCTGTACTCGCTGTTATGCACTTGTAGCGACATCCTCCACGTATAATTTCATATCTGCATATATAGAAAATGTGTGGGACTGTCTATATTTATATGTTGCTTTGCTGAGCAGAGTCATCGATTTATATACCAAAGACCCGAACGGCAAAAATGGAGATGCATCTCTCTGGTGACCTTGGAATGGTAACCCGGGGTCAGGCGGACCCCAGGGTAAATCTCGCACCCTTCTCCCTTCGGTTTCCCGATTTTTTCATCGTTTTTTTTTTATTTTAATATCCGTTTAATTCAATTTTGATTGAAATTTCTATTTGATTTTGATTTTTTTCTTCATTTCATTATCATTTTATTTCCATTTATTGTAATTTATTTTTAATTTTATTAAAAAAATGTTTCCTTTTTTGTTCCATGTTTTGTTGATTAATGAGATTTTCACTCTTTGGCAAACCGCAGAAACTGAAATAATAAAGCGTTTGGTACGTACAAAGAGGTGTTAAACTTTGAGAGCTTTTCTTTTGGCGCTTTCTTTATCGTGGCAATTAATAGTAGATTAACGACTCTACCGCAAATGAGAAACGATGCCAGGGGCTTGCAGGACTTTGCGGGGGATCGAACGAGCACGACGAGGGTTACGCGGCAGAAATATTGCGAAAGACACCCAACGAGAGGGTTTAGTTATACGTTTGCGGTGCTATCACGATATAGTAATAGTCGACGGGCTACAAAACGTAGCAAGGGTTGAACAAGCCAATTGACGAAGCACCGTGGGAATTTCAAACGTAAAGGAATATTTCAATATTTATTCAATCAGTTCAACGATTTTTAGAGATTTTTCAAAATATTTTTTACGTAGAGAGAAGATGGTATAAAAATTTCTCATTCATTTTCCATCGGAGAAGTGGAGTTTTTACTATTTTCGTCAAATTTCCACGTTTTTCGTCAATTTTTTTATTTTTCGTCCAATTTTCACATTTTTTCGCACTTTTCGTCAAATTTCGACATCTTGGGTGAAATTTTTACATTATCCATCAAATTTTCAATCCATTTTTTTTTAATTTTACATTTTCGACAGATTTTCACATTTTTGTCCAAATTATCACAATTTTCGTGAATTTTTTTCATTTTTTATCGAATCCCCACAATTGTTATTAAATTTTCATATTTTTTCCTGAATTTTTACATTTTTCGTTAAATTTCCACATGTATCGTCAAATTTTCTCAGATTTCCTCATTTTTTGTGCAAGTCCAGTTTAAAAATGTCTACGTATTTGCTAAAATCTCTCGAATGACTGATATATGACCAGGAAGTTACGATATGATGTTACTTTTCGAGAAAATATGTTTTCCCGATCGAAAAATATTCCGCTAAAGAAAGAGTGTCGGAAATATTGGAATCTGGGACACCCTGGATGTAAAACGTGTATAATACAAAACAGCGAGCGGAGAGAAAGAGAGAGAGAGAGAGAGAGAGAGAGAGGAGGGTAAAAAGATGAGATTACGAAGACGCCGCCTGGGGGATTACTTCACTCTGATTCAACGATAAGAATGTGAAAATAAGCTCGTCCAAGTATAACACATATGCATGCGTATAAGTTAACATAGGGTAGTCGGATTGGGCCCTTATAATCCCTTGGACAGGCTCAATACATGAGCCTGAGAGCTGAGAGCGCGTCAGTACGAGGCGAGTAATTACATTGTGACTGTTGTACATCTCTGGTTATTGGTGAGCAGGACGTGTTAACGTTAGTTTCTCACGTCATCGTCAAATCGAGTGATAATCATAGCAGCAGACAGAGCGAGCAGTAAGTTTCTCCTAATCTTAGGATGGCCCATAATTCTAAGACTCGTTGAAATGTCCGGTAGAGAAAATATTTTCTGGAGCTCTATTCCCCGGACCGAAACTTTATGTCCATTTTGGGAATGTTTCATTGGCAGTATCCAATGATAATAAAAGAGGATGCTGCGTGATTCGATGCAAAAGTGGAAAAAACCTCGGGTGATCCCGAACAAAAGTCGTTGACGAGGGAAAGTCGAACAAAACGTGAAAATATTATTTTTCCCATTAAAAATGGATGCTGCGTGGAGAATATCTCCGTTGGGCAAATTTGACGTTTCCCCAATTAGGATAAATGACGTTTGGCTCGATTGGGACGAGGATTTTGAGCTAAACACCTGGATTACGTTTTTTTGTTGTTGTTTTTTGTTTGTTTTTTTTTTTCCCGAGCTCCAAGGCGCCGGATAAAATCCTAATGAGCTTCGGTCCAGCTCGTCACATGGAAAGATTTATTTTCGCGTTTGTATAGACGTCAGAGCGAGCCAATGAAATGTTTGCGTCGAAACTCACAGGCAGCAGTCTCAATCGCGGAGATTTTTATCTCCCTGCGTAACTCATCCGCGCGCCCGATCTACAGATTAGATGCGTAGAAAAGCGAAGAGAGAGAAGAAAAAGAAAAAAAAAGTCATTCTTTCGCGGCGGCTTCTCGTCCCTCGGGGACGCCATCTCTAAGGGAAAAGAAAAAAGGGCGATTTCGTGTTCTGTCGCACGATCGATTGATAAATACTCGTTATACGCATTGACACACGAGAAATACAACACAGCTCATCTCCGCGGTCCATATGGGATGCTGCGCCTTTTTCCCCCTCTCTCTCCCTCCTCATTACTCCTCAATCGTTCCCACACACCACCACAATCTTTCCACTCTCGCTCTCTCACCATGAAATGGATACAATAGCTCTCCTCCATGCCCAATGACGATTCGCCCAGTTGGGGTGGATTATGCAACGATTATTGAGGCCTCAATCTTCCGAGGCTAACCAAAACACACTCGCTCTCGATTGCCTATAGAGCAGCGGCCTATTGGACCATTTTAAAGACACGAAATAAAAAATTCAAAAACATATTGAGATGATGAATTTATGGACCGAGATCGAGGCCGCAGCATCCGAGCCTGGCGCCAAATTCGAGATAATTATTTGCACTTTTTTTTTTAAGACAAAATTATGACTCCATCTCGTTTGGAGAAGGAGCTTCTAAAAAAAATGGAAAATTCTTTTTTGTGGGGCATATTAGACGATTTTAAAGACACAGAATTGAAAAATTGTATCGAGATGAATTTGTGCACCGAGATCGACTTCGCAGCATCCGGATTCGGCGCGAAATATTCGAGAGAATTATTTGCATATTTTTCAAGAAAAAATTTTCACAGCGTCTCTAATGATCCACGAGATTTTGAGATAAATTGGGAATCCTTTTTTGTGGCGGCCTGTATAGAGGCATGTAAAATGTATATCCTCTGAAATAATATCCACAAAGAGTGTACGTGTTGTATATAGTCGTTGGATCGATTTACTTTAGCGCGCGGCTGGACGATGTTGACATTAGCAGATCCGGTCATGGATTAAAGCTTTGTACCTCGTACAAAAAGCTTTGGCACAATGGAGCCTGTAGTACGCCTTGCATTGTCGACCCTTGCCAACTTATGCAGTCTCTTGACTAACTCGTCGTTTATATGGACCGCGCGCGTACCGCCAGGAAAGTAATAAAAAAATCTTTCGGCTGCATCTCAGGGTTTCTCTTTTACTCTCAACACAGAATCTCCATATGTTTTGGAAAATTTCAGCAAATCCGACACTTTAAGGACGTTCTATGGCGAGGGTCATTTCTACATTTTTATTTAGCAATATTTATTTAATATATTTAATTTATTTAACATAATCAATCGGTTTAATTTATTTAAAAAATTCTCCATTTTTATTTTCCATTTTTCTTCCATACAAAACGGTTTACGAGCCCAAGTTCATTGAAAAATGTTGTTACTAATTAATTAAAGAACAACATACTCTAAATTCAAGATCGTCCGAGGTAATTTGTATTTTTTATGTAAAAACCAAAATTTCGAAAATATTTTACGACCGATTTATTTGAAAAAATAAATGAAGCTTCTTCGATGTTACACAAAAGCGTATGCCAAGTTTTAAGAAGCTCCACCATTTGGAATTCGAAATATTTAATGTCGAAAAATGAAACTTTTAACACGCGATCTTATGAGAAAATACTGAAAATTGTGATTTTTTGCAATAAACATTTCGAGGTCTACATGGCGAAGCCTCTTCAAATTGCGCGAGCTATATTGAATATCAATATTCTTATTATTTGGCTCAAATCTTCAAGAGAATTCTATCGATAGAAAATTTTGCAAACGACGTCCTTGATTTTTCTACGATAATAAAAATCGTCAGCATAGGGACATGAGATTGTCTCGAGAACTCGAGAATGTAAGAAAAGGATAATCCTCTGGAAAATTAGCAAACCGAGAAGAATCCAAAGTGCGTTTAAAAACTTTTGGAATTGTATGATCAGGACAAAATTGGGGAAAGCCAAGGCAGGACACTAGGAGGCGTCGAGGAATAAGTATGTTCGACAATTTCTGTAGATGATTACATGCTTGAAGTAAGCCTGGGTGGCTTTGGCGAAGTCGATGCGCGAGGAGAAAATAGCAGTCTTGTCACCGAGCGATTCTAACAGCGTTGTGTCGTTCTTTAGGCTTTATACAGTCTTTGGCGTGTACGTCAAGAAACCGCGCGATGTACATTTAGTAGAGAAGGGAGCAGGCTAGTGTGATGCGCCAGTTTTGGTAGTAGTAGGTAATATCTTGGTAAGCTCCGTCTTTTATGACAGGACTAGAGCGCCTCTCAAGGATATTGGTAATCTTCGTCCTGGCAGTAATATTGAAGGCGCAGTGATCTCTCGCCGTAAAGAGGTCGAAAGAGAAAGAGAGAGAGAGAGAGAGAGAGAGAGGGATGAGGGGGGGGCGCTTCCCCCCTTATATTCCCCCCCCCCCCCCTCTCGTCAAGTGCACAGTGGATCCCTCTGCAGTTGCAGGAGCAGAAGAACCGCACCTCTCTGGCCCGCGCGTACATACACAGAGAATTTCTCGTTTGTTGGTTCGTCTGCACGTTGGGCGCGGGCGCCAACCCCTTAGAGGGAGCCGCGACGACGGGGTAAGCCCCTTTCCACCCTCCAGCCTCTTTTCTCCTCCACCTTCGTTTCTCCTTCGTCCGGGCAAGCCGTATTGACGCGGCTTTGCAGCCGCACATTCCGGGTAAGAACACACAACATACGTATACCGTTTCACCTTCGACCCCCAACTTATTCACCCCCCCAGCCCTCCCTCTGACTCCCTCTCGCTGGCACAGAAGCGTGTACACCTTCCTCCCACTATCCCGTGGTACACCGACCAGAACCCCCTCCCCCACTCTTCCGTAACACGTTAGATAGAATACCTTTGCCTTGCAACTTCCCCCTCACCAACCCTCCACCTCGTACACAACGCCGCCTCTCTCCGATCATGCCGAAGAAAAGCGACGATACACGCCCTTCGACCTATACAATGCCATACCCTCGCTTTGATCATAAAGATTGATAAGACAACTTCGTCCACAAAAAACATTTATTAGAAAAGCAGTAAATAAATATATATATTTACGAAAAACATTTTTTTCTACTCAATACTCATTTATTAAGCCCCAAAAAATATTTCTTTATTTTTCAATAATGAGATTTATTTTAAATCAATATTAAATTTTATTTGGATTAATATTAAGTGCCAAAAAACATGTTTCGGGACTTGACGAATTTCTAAAAGTCGCGGAAATTGACGATTTTGGCTCGAAAAAGGGAAAAAAAAATTGAAATTTTTTTTTTTTCATTCCAAGATTAATTCGCCAGCCTCTCAGGCATGTCGAATTATGATTGCATGATAATCGACACGTGACGAATGATGCATCTTCGGTCCTCTATCTTTCTCTGTCGTTTTCTTTTCTTAGCTGTCAAGATTGACAGCAGCCAATGCTCCCAAGGTCAACGTACCGTTTGCGGACGCACCTCACCTCCAATCTTTACCGAACGTTTCATACGTCCTATCTGTATACGTCAAGACTCGCTGCAGATCAATGGCCTTTGTCGTGCGCTTATATGTGCATGGGGAAATGGACGTGGAGCATATACACGCAGGCATTGTGGTCCTGCATATGCTCCCAGTGCCCGGGGTTAATTGGCGTGGTCTTCTATCATCGTGCCAGTTTCCTTGTCGAAAGGAAAGTCCTGGAGATACAGAGAAACCGTCTAGAGAGATTCAAACGGCTTTTAAATGGGAAAATGTACAGGATGCTCAGAAAGTTATCGCCATCAGGATTTCCATTTCATCGATACATACGTATGGAATGACAATTATTTCGAAAATTACTATTACACCGTAGAGTTCGATGGTACCTTGTCCCTGGGATAGATTTCTACAAATACGTAGCAATCTTTAATCGGGAATTAGGCGAAAAATGGAAAAATTTGACGAAAAAATGGGAAAATTAAATGAGAATGCGAAAATTTGATGAAAAATGTGAAAATTTGACGAAATGCGTGAAAATTTGGCGAAAAATGACAAAAAATAGGAAAATTTAATGAGAATCGATAAAATTAGATGAAATATGGGAAAATTTAATAAAAAATGTGAAAACTTGACGGAAAATGGAAAAATTTGATAAAAAATGTGAAAACTCGACGAAAAATGGGAAAAATGTGGAAATTGGTCGAAAAATGTTGAAAATTTGATAGAAAATAGCAAAATTTGATGAAGAGTTTGAAAATGTGACGAAAAACGTGAGAGACCTCAATGAATAACGAAAAAAATCGATAAGAAATAGGGAAACTTGATAAAAAGTGTGGAAATTGTACGGAGAATCTGAAAATTTGTAGAAAATTGGAAAATTCAACGAAAAATGTGGAGAGTTGATGGAAAATGATAAAATTCGCAGAAATTTGTCGAAAGTTGATGGAAAATGGGAAATTTTTGATTTTTGATAGTTTAACACAATTATAGAAAGTATCAACTTCATAGACTTTGATTACGAGCATCCAGAGTCCATTATTTGACGTACACGATATATGAAGCAACTTTTGGTCCACGCGCGGGTTCGCCCCTACGCACATGTAGGCGCATGCATTCATCGTATAACGATTCATTGAGCGTTGCTGGCCGTTCCATTGCGAGGGCGATAGCAATTATGGTTATTGGACAATGCTAAGTGGACCATGTACAGCAACCGGCGATGATATGTGGGAATTGTGCACTCGCGAGAAAGAGACAGCGCTAGAGAACAGGAGAATTAAATGGAAGGAAAGGCACGCTCGGTGTATTGTAATAAATGCACATGCGTGTACGTACCTACAGGTTATTCCATGTAAATTATATTCGAGCCTAATCATTTATGTTGCCATTGAAATCCCGTTGTGAAATTCTTAATAATTGCCTTGTTGGAAAAAGATGAATAAAGATCGATTTATTCAAAATCAAATAAATAAATAAATAAATGAATAAAAGAATGAATAAATAAATGAATGAATGAATAAATAAATAAATAAATAAATGACGAATTTATTAATGAATTGAATGAAATTGAATTTGAAAAAATAAAATAAAAAATTCTTTGTGTTGAGCTTTTTTTTTTTTTATCGAAAACATCGAACGTTGTTTTGTGAAAATAAAATGAGCGATCGCACTTTCTAATATTGTTCCATTCACCGAAAAAATGAGAGAAAGTCATGGAATCGATGAATTTCGATGAAACCCCCATAGATATAGGAAGTAGGACGGACGGGATAGAAAATGACGACAAGGAGTGAGAGTCTGAGACAAAGATAAACCGGCCAGTCCAAGGTTCTTGTATTCTTCGGAGTAAATATACGAGCAAATACGGTCGGTCAGTTCGAATCGTCATTAAACAATAGGAGGTTGTATGAGGGTAGTTCTCGTTGTATCTCTTTGTTTCTCTCTTTCTCAGAAGCGCACTCCTACAGATGCGGCAAGCCGGGAGGCAAAATAATAAGTCTCGTTAGTCTCAAATAGGATAATCAGCAATATCGTATAATGTAAAGTGAGTTAAAAATTAATACGCGGGAGTGCGTGGAGAGTTTCGAGAGGAATAAAAGCCTCACGGATTCTTAAGCAAAAGCGAAAAAAAAAACAAATGGAGAAAAAAAAGGAACGAAGAAGCGCGGAGTGAAAAACTTGTGTGGGAGTCTGAAGAAGCTTGATAATAGCAACGCGTGTAATTCGTATAATTAAATGGCGTCTTGAATAATCTCGAGATAAGAGTGTCAATGAGGATCGCACCTCAGCATCATATTTTCCATTCCCTCCAACTTAATTCGAAGCTGAAACAAAATTTTATTAAAAAAAAATAAAAAATAAAATTCTCAGTCAAAGAAGAAAAAAGGAGGAGCGAGCAGACGCGCCTACTTTGCATGGAGCGCGATAAATATAATGGTCTGTGCTTTAAGCTGGGCTCCGTGCCGTCGAGATGAAAAAAAAAAAAAAAAAAAAAAAATTCAGACAATACGAAAACGTAACTAAGGACCTCGTCACGCGACATTATGAACGCGCCACAACTTAATAAGTCCCTGCTCAGCCGCACCCACCCACTACACCTTTTCGACTATAAAGTCCCTCCCCGCGAATAAGCTCCAACCACGCAAAGACAGCGAATTGTCTCAACAGCAGAGTGTCACCAGCTCCCTCGCCTAATTGGAAACGAAATAATAACCTACAACCTCCTGGGCTGAAGAACCGCGCGCGGCCTCATCCGTCGTCTGCCAATTGTTGAAAACTAATTAGTGGCCGAGTTCTTTTATCTCTCACGCTTCCATATTTTATACGCAAAAATATACCCTCAAACACATATATACATATGTACATAGTATATAATACATATATACATAACATATAATGCATATATACATATGTACATAGTATATAATACAGATATACCTATATACATGGTATATAATACACATATATGCTTTATATATGTTTTCTTGTGGGAGGGTATAATGTACTATTATATAATTAATACCAAGCCATACATTTAGCACCCTCATCATAGAGCCTTTCGTCTCTGACGATCTCGCTCTCTCATTTTTCTCACACCTCTCGTCGTCGTCGTCGTCGTCGTCGTCGTCGTCGTCGTCGTCGTCGTCGTCGTCGTCGTCGTCGTTCGCTGAAGCAGCAGCAGCATCAACCGCCAACGTCAAATGTACTCGACTGCCCTCCCCCGCTTAACACGAGAGAAAATAAAAGCTATTGAATCTCTTGCGAGCTGTATTCTACAGCGCTGTATAAACCCTTCTGGTCCACCTTGGAAAGGTCCACACATAGGGAGAGGTATGTATGTATGTACAGGTAGAGGAGCCCCTTAAACAAAAAAGAAGAAATAACGGGAAGGTCGTATATGTCGTGGCGCCTGACGTTACCAATCCCCCGTTGCGCCTTGGTGAACAAAAATAGCCTCCAATGAGAAAAGGAACCTTACAGTTTCCTTTCAACGCTTTCATAAAAAAATATTCTGAAAACTAATTTTCCTCCTGGCGGGAGCAACCGGCCGGGCTATGTCGATGTGTCTTACTTTTTGCTCTTACCAGACCCAACCAACACCATCTTCCTCGACTTCGTTCACCTCCTTCTCTCCCGCTTATTCTACTTCTTTTTCTTTCTACCTTTACCCCCCCCCCCCTCTCTACCTCCCTCTCTCTCCCTTTTTCTTCGGCTCTTGATCCTTGTTCCTCCAGCTTTCTTCTTGCTTATACTCTTCGCACACCTTTCCTCAGCCTCAACACCTTCCTCGACATCTCTCGATCCACTACTCCCTCCATCTCCCAACCCCTTCCTCCCATTTTCACTCTCTTCCAATCTCTAACTCCCTCCTCCTTCTTCGCGCTTCTCTCCTTCCCTCGCTTTCTCTTTACCTTTCTCTGGCAAGGCTTTCTCTCACAGAGCTCTTTCACCCAAAGCCCTCCTACACTCCCTCACCTAAATCTATATAAGTGAATCCCTCTCGTTCTCTCCTCCAATGTACCGCTTCCAACATCCAACCCCATCTCACTTCATTTCCACTACAGCACTTTTATACGAGGTGCTAATCTTCCAGACAAGCCTCCTCCTCCTCCCTCCACCATTTTTTTCTTCCTCCATCCATAGCCATATCCCAGCAACTCATCCCCCATCGTTTCCCATCTGTTCGCAGCGCTACCATACCGTACTACCCCTTATGACGCTTTACCACCAGATCACACAGTCCTCTCGTGTACCCCATAACCTCGTGTATTAGAGCGTACGGAATCCCTCAATCTCCCTACTTTTATTTCTCTTCTTCTTCTTCTTCTTCTTCTTTTGCGACAGACTGCAAAAGACTCCCTCTAGACACATACAGTCATACCCGCCCCTATCCCAAGGATTATAATATAATATCCACCTTGCCTTTTGCTATGTCCCCAAACTCTATTCCATACACTGCCTTATCATAAAAGTTGCTGCAACCTAATCCCTCAAGCATCTTTTTCAGAATACCACATCCTATGCTGCTCTGATCATCTCTTCCAGCTTAGACAGCTCCCGGTATTAAGCAGGTATACGAAGGAATAATTAATCGTCGACGCAACCAGGTCCAGGTCCAAATCTAATCAGCAGTTTCAAACGAGGTCACTATGGGACTGGTCAAGAGTTTGCCATTGGATCTCGACCATGATTCTTTAGTTCGGTACCCATCTAAATTGCCCTCGAACGTGGAATCTCAATTTTTCAGAATCCCCAAAAATGCGTCATTGTGAAGAGATTTGAATGAAAGAAATTTTTATGAAAAAAAAAAAATTGATGGAATCGAATTCAGAGGAGGAGGAGGGCTTATAAAAGTCCGAGGGGCATGTATAGTCGAAAAGATATTTGACGATGCCCATATCCGGCATTGATCTCACCACAATGGGAGGAATGTTTGGTCGGAACGGAAGAAGCAGGAGAGTTATCGAAAAAAGGAGAATACGAGTGAATATTTAATGAATCGTTTTGCGGTAGTGACGGTCGATGCGACGTTGACTTATTCAAGAGCTCTAGGAGGAAAGTCTCTCTGTTTCCGAAGCGATTTCCCGTACCTCGTAAGAAATAACGTCGGAGATGACACAAAGTTATGGCGCAATATCGTATGCGCTTGTTTTATACGGTGTCATGGGGAGTTTCTGCAAATGTTATGGTGTTCTATGGTATTTTCCTTTTTCTATGGCGGAATACCGTATGCGCTTGTTTTATATGGGGTCACGGGGAGTTTCTGCAAATGTTATGGTGTCCTATGGTGTTTTATCGTGTTTTTCTTCGTTTTTTTTATTCCATCCATTCTGGCGTGTGGGTAGAATCAACTCCCTGGAGAGACGTGTCCAGAGGTGTTCCGTTTCGAGTCCTTTTTACCTCCTCGACTCTACACATGCCCATACACACAGAGCATGGCCATGACACCCCATAGCCTTTTCGATCTCTGGAACAATGTGCACCGCCTCTTGAATTATTCCCTTTGATTGCTCTCTTTCGTCCCGCTCAGTCGAACTCGTGCAGTTCATTCATTCATTGCCCAGGCCTTTTTATCCATTCCCCCGCTCGCCCAACTTTTTCGCTCCATCTCGCTCACTTTTTTATTTCCACACATTATTCCGGGGGAGAAGCGAAGATCGTACATTTATATACTCATGCCTCCCTGTAATCTTACGAGAACTAGTGAGCACGTGGCCTTTTCGCCTTTCGCCACAAATGAATACGAAACTCCCGGCGACCCTGTATATATTTCGCATTGCCCGCTCTCGGAAAAACAACCCTCGCGCGTAACGCCAACGCGCTCACCCTCGGCTAATGCATCAAGGGTTGTCCAGAGATCGAGAGCAAGAGAAAACAACAAAAAGAGCGAGAGAGAGAGAAAGAGCGAGGCTAGGTCATAAATATATTGGCATGTCTGCATACATGTCGAGATGTCGATGCAGACAGGGACCAGATGGATGGATCGTCCATGCAGCAATCGAGTTCGCGTTAACGCGACTAAGTGGGGACAAACCTCTGACTCGTCTCCACTAATTTCTCCCGCTCCTCCCTCCCCTGCTCTTCTCTCCCCATGGATACAGTTACGAGGATGTTTCGACAACTGCGTAGACACACAGAGAAACGCTGACGATTATATCCCAACGAAATCCTCTCCCGAAGCGTCGGCAAAGCTTCCAACTTGCGCAAAGTCACTAATCGAATTTTCATTCCGTTTAACCATACCCGCTCCGCATTGCTTTATGCCTCAAAGTTGCCCTCCCAGCTAGAAATTAACCGGAAAGCTTCTTCTTTCTCTTTCCCATGCTCTTTCCTCCTCCCCCTCCTCCTTCCCTCACGAACGATTCTCGATGCACAAACTAATTTCACTATCACAAACTCTGTCTTTCGCTCTTTTAACGGCAAAAATACTCGGTCCCGCCTGCCTCGATACTATCAACTTTTGCTGTACACTCTTTTTCATATTGCATGTCAAATACACACGATATTACTTTGCCTCATGGGCAACTCAATGACCACACACGAGAAAATGCACGAAACTCCGAAGGAGAGGAAAAAATTCTTACCACAGAACAGGCCACTCCGTCATTCCGTTGGCACCAAAAAAAAACACACGAACACACACACACACACACACACACCGTTATTGGCACGATCTTACGGAAACCTATTATATTAGGAACACGTGATCCATCTCCTTCTACGACGTCTCAGACAATGATCTCGTCGATGTTGATCCTTTAACCACGCCTAATAAAAATTCACTATTTATACAAGGGAGACCGAAGTTGAAAGGGATACCTGGACAGGAATTCCTATAATAATACCCTATGGCGATCGTATGGGTCTTTTTGACCCAAAGGACAACTTTTTGTGGAAATCTTGTTTTTTGAAACGTTTTATTTTATAATTAAATAGATGCAGCGATCGTAAGGACTGGGGGACCTTAAAGTAGAGCTGATTGAGAGTATTCCAGAATTTTTGAAGATTTTTTTCTCTCCAAATTCGTGAAAAATAAATGGCAATCGAGGGTGAATTCATTTTTGAATTTTTATATTTTTCTAATTCAGTAATTAAGCCTCCATGGATCATGTGGGTCTTTTTGACCCGAAGGACAATTTTTTCCAAAAAGTTTTATTTAAAAATAAAAAATTCATCGGCTCTAAAAACCAGAAAACCTTAAAATTGAGTCAATGGAGAGGATTCCAGAATTTTTTTCAATTTTTTTTTCCCTCATAATTCATGAAATATAAGTGGCAATCGAGAGTGAATTTATTTTCAAAATTTAATATTTTTCTCATCCAGTAATTAAGCCTCCGTCGATAATACGGGTCTCTGTGACCCAAGTGACAACTTTTTTTCAAAAATCTCGTTTTTAAACCGTTATATTCTAGTTTTCTTTACAATAAAGAAAATTCCAGAAGTTTTTCACAATTTTTTTCATTCCAAACACGTGAAAAAATTATGTGATCTTCGGAGATTTAATTTTCATGAAAATCGTTTAATTATTTTAACTGTCAATCAAAAAATCCCGAAAAATCAAATTTTATTTTCAATCGATCGGGTTCGACTCGATCTCATTGTTCGCAATGAATAAGCCACGCCCACTTTTTTTCATCAACGAACCAGATTCGCTCTTGGTCACTAATCAATAAATTTTCATCAATGGACGAGACAGAAAAAAAAATATGAATAGAAAATCAGAGACTCAGATTTCCATGTTCTAGCTGACCCATCGACGGTTCGGAAAAATATATCGCCCGAAAGGACAAGATTTTTTAGTATCGATCACCCCCGAAGACTTGCACTATTTTTTTTCGCATGTTTCTCGTGAAAGGAGCGGCGTATGGACCACACGAGATAAGAGCCGGGACAAAGATTTCCATGACGAAGCTCAATCGCGCGTTTGATGGCTGCTGCCGCAATGACTTGCGTTTATTAGTCGCACGAGCGCGTAACATTGCGTGTATTATCTAACCGCTGACGACTCTCGTCATCGAGGATGATTGATATTTAGCTGACGAGGACAAGACAAGGGCGTTGGAGAAAAAATACGAGGGAGAGAGTGAGCGAGAAAGAGTTCACGAAACCTCGAAACTCTTGGCTCCTTAACGGAAAAGTACGACGAAGCGATAGAAAAAAAAAAAAAAAAAAAAAAAAAAAAAAAAAAAAAAAAACCAGGAATGGATTTTAATTAATTATCCATAAATCATTGTCGAGTGTATTCACGACACGGTATCCATTATAAAACATGAATCGAGCCACGAAGGGTGCAGGGCTCGAAAACTCGGACCTAATTCTCGTCTCTACCTCTTTCGCTGTCTCTCGCGGTGGTTTTTCCAATTCGTCGTGCTCTAAGGAACCCCATTACGTCGACGTCACCGAAAGATTGTATTGGAGATCGCGGAGGCTGTGTTTTTATCATTTATTCAATGTAAAACGTTTGCTTCCGATGTTGGTTACATCTCGTGGATTTTTTGCTGATCCCCAACAATAATTATGAAATAACGATTCACTATGATTCGTAATACATCATTACAACAAGGGAGAGAATGAAAAGGATTCGAGAGAGAGGGCGGGAGAGAGACAAATTGATTGATTAATCGATTAATATTTTTATGCCCTGGATTAATCCATAGTGCATATGGAATCAAAAAAAAATACGAAAATCGTATAAATACAAAAAAGCAACAAAGAATAATTTTAAAAAATCAACATTGAAAAAAAAAAAAATTAAAAAATCAAACAGAACCGAACAAAAATCAATGTAATTATTTCGAATCACTATTGCAGCTCAAAAGTGGTCCAAATTTTTTTGTAACTCTCTATATTATTAACGAATGATAGCCCATGTAATATCATGGCAAGAGACGTCACAAAATCCCATTTAAAAAAACCGATTCGACCTAAAAATGGAATTAGATAATTTTGCATAAAAACAAATTACACGAATTATTATGAATATCGTAGTATAAAGTCTCGTAAATGAAGAATTTCACCGAAAAATAATTCACACGAGAGAGAAATAAAGGGGGAACAGGAATGAAGGGAAAATTCGGGACGCTTCTGGTTCACAGGATACAAAAGCAACGAATCAATCATCTCGCGACTCATTAGCCACGCTACTCAATAGAAAACGCCCACCACGCCTCTCCTTTCTTTTCCAAATACACACAATAATGAATATCGCTCAATCCCAGTCAAACAAATGAATAATTACCATTATCAATTAATTACAAATCCCACGTAATTCTGCCCCAAAATATTTTGCCTTCAATCTTTTCAATTCACAATCAAAATTCCTACATCTTTTTTCATCGTTCTCTCTGCAAAACTTTCCAACAACCGATCCCGTGTTCACCTTAAACATCCTTTTTTCTCAAACACCATAATATTCACTTTTTAATAAAAAAAATTCTCGAATTTTCGCCCAGCAAATTGAAATCGAGACTAACAAAGTGTCTGTATGGTTTTAATTTCCAATGAGCTGTGAATCTGTAAAGATAAATACACAAGATCCATGTATGGGGAACCGATTTTATGGGGAAACGTAATTTTCACTTTTTGATGAAAAATTTTGGCAAATTTTAGTCGAGCAAATGAAAATCGAGAAAATGTGAATCTGTAAAGATCACGCAAGATCCATGTATGGGGAGTGGATTGAGACTCGTGTCGTATTATTTGAAAACAGGTATTCTCGATGGACTTATAAAAGGTTTATTATAAAAAGAAGGTAGTTTGTTATGCATAAGAAAATGCTTGAGTACGTTGGTGCGAAATCGTAAAGATTGTTTTAACGATCGATCGAAGAATTTTGACGCAGGCTCACAACTCAGTGCTTTAATGAGGAAGCCGCTTTATATTTAGAGCTGAGTGCGCGGAGAAATACGTAAATTTATATATATTTTTTTGTTGTTATTTTTTATTTTTAAGTATAGAGAAGGTTTACGACGACGAGGATGAGCCACGCCGGGGAGGGACAAGACTCGGAGGAGGAGGAGGAGGAGGAGGAAACCGAGCACAGGTGATTGCCCGGGCAAATAACGCAAAACACTTCGTTAAGACGCACGTTCGCTTCCTTCTCGCTCTATCTTTCGTTCACTTCCTGATGCCGATCGCCTTAATGGGTTAATCAACGGTTTATGGGATTACGCGGCCAGCGTCCATCTAAATGACTCTTCCCAGTCTCTATATGTCTATATACATGATGCGTAATAATACTTAGACATAGAGAGAGAGAGAGAGAGAGAGAGAGAGAGTCTAGAGAAGCCATCAACCGGTGTAAAGGCAAATATAGCGAGCTCGTCGCTTCTCGTCACATTACAAAGTCCGCAAATTATAGATCTCGAGCATATCGTCGTTGATTTGCGATCGCAAAACATTCTTTATCGAACTCTCTGTATTTATCTTGCCAGCTAATTTTTTTTTTTCTTTCTTCTCCCTTGTACGTAACGAGGAGATAAAAAGTTAAATGTCCTGCTTAGGACGTTAGGTGATGAGAGCCAACTTTTTACCATGAAAAAACAAAACAGGGCGGAGAAGCTGCATTCCGCACTTATTGCGGATTACTCGATAACTCGGCCAATTGCCTCTTGCCAACGTCTTGTCATCCAGCCCGACGTGGAACGGTCCGATGACTGAAGTTTTTTTCTTCCTTCGGCATAGTGGGAAAAAATTAAATAAATATATTATTTTCGTGACGTCACTGTAGAATTAATGACGAGACTGAATGGAAAATTTTCCCGGAAAACATCGATATTTCGTTGGATACGTTAAATTAGAGGTTTTTTGTTGTTTAATAATGTGAAAAAAATTTGTCATTGCAGCAAGAAATATTCGAGAAAGTCTCTTCGGAAGGAAAATTTTTGTCATTCTAATAGTAAATTTTGCCGACAGTTCCGTTAAGAACCAAATACATTGCCAAAAAAAAGGAAAATTCTGAAATGATCGAAAAATATTTAGTTTAACGTGTTCAACAAAATATCGCGACGTTTTTCACAAAAATTTCATTTCCGCAGTGGACGCAGTTCAAGTTTTAACATAACGGAGCTTTCATTTTCAATGCTTGGCGTCAAAACGCCACCGGGTCTCTAAGTTTCCATAGAATATTGAAAAGGAAGGATCAAAGTCTAAAATCGAAGACGAATCTATTGGTGCATCTCGTCACCGCTCCAGTTCGATGTGCACGATAAAAATATTAGTAACTGCAAACGACATTAAATCTCGGTTGATAATCTGTCCAATAGGGACGTCCCCGTCTCTCCCGGATGACAAAGTTGGTCCTCCCCGAGATGGAGAGTCTTGTGGGAGCGTCCCTTAAGAGGAGGCAGGCACGCCGTTCAGACGAGGATCGGAGTGTCAGATGATGCGAAAAGCGGTCCATCGTGCCATTTGCCTTTTCTCTCCTCTCTGCCTTTTCCCATTCCCGCTTACCTCGTAACGGGAGGTCGGAGGAGGTTCGCTCGCCCCAAAGGACGCGGATCTTTGGATCGTCCTCGTAGATCGTGGCGACGACAAACTCAAAGGACAAATATAACTGCTTTATGTAGTCCGGCTGGAGGCTCAAGGGTTAAGCGTCGCGAAGGTCCTTGCTACGACGCTTTAGCCAAAACCAGAAGTTCGCTTCGTTCCAGACAACCCTCCGCAATGCACATACATATGGAGAAAAGTATGGAGCACTATTACCTCGTTAGAGTGTACGGAACATCAACACCCCAACTGAGAGGCCGCGTCATGGCTCCATGGAGCTGAAACACCAACGCTTTCGAGACTCGCACACCGCGACGTCCCCAGATTCGATGCCAATCCTGCTGCTTACACATGTACACGCTAAAAGGTCACCCACATAGGTCAACCCATAGAAAACCCACGAGAGAGAGAGAGAGAGAGAGAGAGAGAGAGAGGGAGAGAACGTCGAGGCATCCCAGAGGCTTTGAATATCCCAACAGGATTGATTCCTGTTTGAATATTTCATGGCCAACGAGACTCAACTTGTTGCCCCTTTCGTTCATTAAGTTCATTATAGTATGATGAGTTTATGGGGTCATCAGTCGTGGAGGACTCGATAGAACTTGTCGTACATTGCCGAGCAGAATCCTCATCGTGAGTGCGGTGAAAAATGGAGTCAGGCATGCTGAAGAACCGTTTTCGAGACTCAAACCCGAAGAAATGGAAGAAAAATAAGTAAAAGAAAAATAACGTCTGTTCCGGTTGATTGGAATGACCACCGGCTGGGTGGGAACATTTCACCAAAGTCAGACTCCCCATCAGCACCAACATCTACGTGTGTAAAGGTATTTGAGGCAGAAGGCAATTTACCATGAGCCAATAACAACTGTCGAGGTTTCTTACCATCATCGAACATCCTTTGACAACGAGATCGACAGTCTTCTATATAAAAAACAAAAAAAACATATTAAAAAATGAAGAAAATGAGGATGAAACATGAGACCGAAAGAACCACAGCACTAAACAGCATCCCCTTTCTCATTAACTTTTTATTTCGAAAAAACACCACAAAGTTGAGACGTCGAAGGACTTTGCTCCATAAAGACTCGACGTATATACAAATATAACCTTTTTCTCCTCCTCCAGCTCTTTCTCTCTATATATACATATTACTTGGTAAAAGATTGCAGTTCCTGCAGACTTTCCTCCCTATTTTTTCACCCCCACCCCTAGCCCGTCCATCTCTTGCTCATCGATATAAAAAAAAAAGAAAGAAAAAAATGCCTAAAGACGCTGGGAAGACGAAGAAGAAGAAGAAGAAGAAGCAGATTGGCAGAATATACGAAGAAGGAGGGCCAGGAGGGAGGGGAGAGGGTGGAAAAAGCTACAGACACAACAAGGAGGCGATCGAGCTCCACCCGAAAGAAGCAACTTTGTCAGGGCCAGAGGAAAAAGGCTCGTGCTGCGACGAGGAAACAAATGCATGCACGAGATCAAAGTGCCAGCACCGGGGGATGAAAAAGAGAAAGACTCGAGCTGTCCATCTTTCTTGGATTCTCTGCTGCTCCTGGGCTTCTCATCTCGAGGCTCTCACTCTCCATCTCCCTTTTGCCTGCTCTTTTTTCTCTCTGCTCTCGCAGCTAGTTGATTATTTTTGTGACATGATAGCGCTCTCGCGACCGGACACAGGAGATGAGATACCTCATACTACTTCATAACGAGATCGTCGTCGCTTCTTTGCTACTTGCCAGAAAAAGCAAACCCTCACCATCTACCCCCGGCTCTCCTTTTTTTTACTTAACCTTCCTCCCTCTCTCTCTCTCTCTCTCTCTCTCTCTCTCTCTCTCTCTCGGTCGTTTCTTTCGTACTCGTCTCTCAGTAGATCTACCATAAATCCCCGTTCCATTGGCAACAGCTCAGCAATGCCACTGTGGGTGTTCCATCAAACCGTGACTAGAATACCTCAGCCGAGCTTCCTCCGCTTCGTCAAGGACTCATTTTCTCCAACACTCTCCCTCTCTCTCTCCCTCTCGCTCTCTCTGTCTCTCTCAACATATAGCGAAATATGATAAAAGCTCTTCTCATAGCTGTGTCTGACGTCCCTTATTCCTGGCAAGCAGCTATTTAAGGACGTTGTGTGCTCAATTTTCTATCGATAGAATTCCTTCAAATTTTTACCACATTAAAAGAATAGTCATATCTAATAGCTCGCGCAATTTCAAGAGGCTTCGCCCATTTAGAAGTCGAGATATTAATTTATGAAAATCACAATTTTCAGTCATTTCTCATAAGAACGCGTATTAAAAGTTGCAATTTTCAACATTTAATATTTCTATTTCTAAATGGTAAAGCCACTGGAAACTTTGCATACGCTTTTACGTAACATCAAAGAAGCTTCATTTATTTTTTCAAAAAAATCGGTCGTATAATTTTTTTGAAATTTTGGTTTTTATATAAAAAATAAATATTAGCTCGGAGGATCTTGAAGTTAGAGTACGTTGTTCTTTAGTCAATTTGTAACAACTTTTTTCGACAAACTTGGACTCGCAAACCATTTAGTATGTAAGAATAAAAAACGATAAGAATAATATTTGAAAAAATTATTGAGATGAAAATGGGAAAGGGATCGAGTCTGAATTGTCTTTGCAAGCGTTTTTGTCGTCGAAGGAAGGAAGAAGGAATTTGGGAGAAGGAGTGGTTAACAGAAAGGTCCGTCAGGGTGAGGAGGAGTAAAATGAGAAATGGCTTGATCTATATCGAAAGTTGAAGACAGAAGAGGAAAAGGGAAAATCATTCCTATAGAAAAGGTTAATAATAATAATCATAATAATTTCCCTTCTCTTTTCACGAATGTCTGTTCGACGGCGGGGTGGTCTTTTCATCGGGGGATATGAATGGCTCGAACGAGTTGAGCCACATCCTCTCCACTCCTTCTGGGAGAGCCTCTCCTCCTCCCAACTTTTATCTTTCTCTTTCTCTCTTTTTCTTGCCTCTTTCTCGCTTTCATTCGTCTCCTCCTCTCCACCTATAACCAAGTCCCATTTTCCTCGAGCTCTATGTAGTACGACCAACCATATACATGGCATCCACATCCCTGTATACACCTTCGTCGACCAGCAGCCTCCGCCAAGAGCTTTTAGTCCCTCTGTGCGAGCCTTTCGTCCTCCTCGCATTCTCCATTTCTCTTCAAACACCCGACAGCACCCTTTTCTCCTCAGGTTGACCAAAAATCCTCTATATTTTCATCCAATTTCGTTCACTTTTGAGATTTTTCTGCAGGAAGCTGGTAAATAAAAAAAAAAAACAAAATAAATAAACAAAAAATGTTGAAAAGATAGGCTAGTGCCCATGACAATATCCCGAGAAATTTTTTTTCATTAATGATCCATCGATCCATTACCATTTAATTGATTTTCATCAGAATAAAAATATTGTCCGATCAATTATTCAATTATTAATTTGTATAAAGAATATAATTATAATTATATTATTTCTAAAAGTTTATAGTAATTGAATAATTGATCGGAGAACATTCTAATTATATATAATTATATTAATTAATTAATGAATTGATAAAAAATTATAATATAATAAAATATATATAATGTAATAAGAATATAATAATATATTATAATGTGATATAATATTTTAATATTTATATATTAATAATTATAATATTATCATTAATATTGGAGAAATGAGTAAAATTAATATGAACAATAAAGATGAAAAAAGGTTGTACGTTTTATTAATTGAGAAAATAAGCTCGTACACAGTTTGGATATATAATTAAAATGAGAATTGGAGTAAAAAAATAATTAGACGAGAAAAAAAATGGAGTGTGTGTGGTTCGCGTATAAGGACGAGAAAATAAATTGATGATTGCGAAGCGTTATAACAGGCGGATGCACGAAAATATGAATAGGAATAAAGTTGATATGGATGTTACATGGTCCGTATGAACGAGACAAAAAGCTTATCATATTGGATCGAGGATATAAAGAATTGGGGAGGTAGGTCGCAGGATTGAAGGTGAAAAAAGAGAAGGTGGACTTATTATACCAAAAGACGAAATATCTATGAAACCCATACATCGAGTTATTCCCGTATTTGTATAAAAAAATATAAAAAAGTAACGCACAGTACAAAAGTCCAGGGTAATCCAATCAAACGCCAAAGTGGATAGCAACAAAAAAAATACGTTTCTGTCTCTCTTTCGGGATCCATAGGAAAAACATGCTTGGTCCGAATCAACCAAGCGTTCTATGGTACTCGGAGAATTTTCAATACTATACAGAGAAAAGAGAAAACGATGCACGTCGGTTTCACCGCCCACCGACGGATAACTAACTCCCTATCATTCCCCTTTTTTTCCACATAGTGCTGCACAAGCTTCCCTACTATATACCTACACACCCCGACATCTCCGCCAAGGACTATTGCTCGCGATACATCCCATCCTCCCTCCTCCCAATATTTTCGTACAAACTACCAATGGGCTACGAAAAAGTGTTTGCGATCGCGTACACAAAGACAGAGAACACGTCAGCAGAGAGAGACTCGACGAAGTTTGAGGGGAACCCAATTCCCTTGGGTTACATACAAGGTATCCCAAGATTCGTGCCCTCCATATGCATGAGAATATCCCATGAATATAAGAAAAACAGATTTTTCGCATAAATTTAATTTTTTTTTTTTTTTTTTTCTCGTCAACTTACAGGCATGTCTGTCAATGATAATGAGCCTGAGCGTCAAATATGCCCTTTTCTATGGTGTATTCATAAGAAACTCAAAACCCCATAACCCCCAACCCCATGGGGGAAAAAAAATGGCATCATTTTTGGGAAAAACCGCACTTTTGTATATTCATTGCAATGATTTACCATGTAATATCATGGGCCCCCATAAAACCCCATAAAAAAAACCTCATTCGACATATTTACCAAAATTAGATTACAAATAAAAATCAATAGATCGTTTTGCGTTAGAATTTTTTTTTTAAATTAATCAACGCCATAAACCGTCGAAAAAAAAAACCTCATTCAACATTTTTACTATAATTAAATTACAAATAAAAACCAATAGATAATTTCGCGTAAAAATAAAATAAAAAGAAATATTCGACCCCATAAAATCCCATAAAAAAAAAACCAGATTCAACACATTTACCAAATTTAGATTACAAATAAAAGTGAAAACATAATTTTCCATAAAAATAAAGCAAAAATCCAATGAATGAATAAAATATAAAGGCTCCTCCAGGCCTCAATTAATTCCCTAGCGGTTAATTTCCCACAGAAAAAAAATGGCCCCATTTTTTAGAGTTTCGAGATTCGATCGACGGATTAAAATTGAAATTCTTCAATTTTTGGTACACTCGGTAGATCGATGTATGTCGAAAGAGGAACGACGAGAGGCAAAGGTACGCCGGAAATGTGGAGAAAGGGGTGCGGCAGGGCACAGTCGGCCTCTCGAAATCGGTCTGCTCGTCGTGCAAGTGCTTCCCTATGCCTTATAACCTGACGTTCGTTCGGTTTTGCCATTTCTCTGCTTTAGAGCATTCCTCTTGCTTCCCCTACCGCGGAGTCGACGCGGTTCCAGGCGAATGCCAGTTCCGCGATGATTCAGCTATAATATCGTACACAGCCCCTCATACCTATGAGATATGCACCGGAGCATCCATCGCGTTGGCTCCTTTCCCACACCATCCCGTATCACTTTGTTCACTTCTCCAAACTTTCCGAGAGCTTTTCCCTCCAACTATCATTATTATTTAGACTTTTTTCATCCCCATCGCCCGTTTGATCAACAACCACGACTCTCCGACGCTTCAACTATGTATTTATTTTTATTTCAATAAAAAAATCATCCTGATCGATTTCCCATCAGCTCTGGGGGTGTCTAACATTGAGATCAAAAGAACTGACCAGGCGATCAACATTTTTTTCCAACCGAAAAATAATTATTATCAGATTTTTCGATATTTTCACTCGAATCGCCTAAAATGGGATTTTTATTTTTTTTCCAGGCCCGAAAAGCAGAAATTGGTGAATCGAGGTTTGGAGAATGTGATGTGGACTTTACCGAGCCTAGCTGGACAGCCATAGGGATCGAAGTGACTTACCAATGTCCTGAGCTGGAGCGAAAAATTTCTACGTAAGTTTTGTCATTTTTTTTTTTAGCACACACACGTTTGAATTTATTTTCGTCGTTTAAATAGAAAGTGCGATCGTTTTTGTCGACGTTATCTCTCGCCTGTCGAGCTGGCGGCCCCTTGTATACTTTAATCATCGCTCGTCGTCACCCCGAGACGTGAAATCGAGACTCAGACTCGAGGGTTTTGTGTCGAAGGAAAAGACGAAGGGTGGAGCGGCGAATGGGAAGAGAAAAAAAGGAGAAAAGATAGAGACAGTGTAAGGAGATAATTGGGTGGGAAGGAGCGTCTTGTCGATCTCCTTGGAAGGATTCGTTTATTCGTCGGAGACACCCTTCGTCCTTATGGCCACCAACCCTTATCCTTACCACTGTTTTTTTTTTTTCTCGCAAGCTTTAACGCTCATTCACGAGGAGATGCGTTTTCGCTTGAGAATGACAAGACGCACCAGCTTTTTCCTCCCTCTCGACCTTTCGACGCCCTTTGGCTCGTTGTCCTTCGGTGTCTTGTTATCCGTTTCTTCTCATTCGCGAGCTCCTCTTCCGCTTCGTTTCTCCTGGACGTGCTGCACCCGGGGAGAAAAAAAAAAAAAAAAAAAAAAAAAAAAAAACCCACAAAAAAAAAAAAAAAAAGCCCCACCCACGACAGCCCCCAACACCCCCTCTTTCTCATACGCCAACGATCTTTCTTCCTTTCATCGTTTACACTATCCAACGAAAAATGATAATAAATATAAAGAAAGTTGGCCGTGAGTAAGGACGAGGATCCACACAACGACCTCGACACTCCACCGCCCGTTTCCACTCTATACACAACCACCACGAGCTCTCCGCACTTGCCTCGAGTTGATGGCTACTGTATGCTCAGCAGAACATACCGGATGTCCGGAAAATCTCATTCTCTCATTCTCAACGTTCCTCTCATTTTTATCTCTGATTTTAGAGATTTTGCCCCTCCGAGTACACACTGGGTCAATTTGACCCCATACATTTTTCTTAAAATATGGACAACTCACTACAGAAAACGTCTCTATGAAAAGAATGAAATAATATATTTTCATTCTATCAATATATCAACACTTTTTCGAAATATTCGACTTCGAATACACACTGGGTCAATTTGACCCGAAAAATGTTCCGTCGCCGATTCCTTGGCATTTAATGGGCGCGATCCACGTTTTCGGCAATACGACGATTGAAAAAACGTCTCGGGTCAAATTGACCCAGTGTGTACTCCGGGGTGGTGTCCACTCTAAGAGTTAATGGAAAACGAGACATGGCGAATTCGGAAAATTGATTTCCGAATAAATATAAAATAAGATTTTTTGTTTTTCCATCAACCGCCCGATGTCCTAGAAATCCTTTTCAGGATCCTCGAGACACTCGGTATATAAATTGGGCGAGAGCCGTGAACGGATCGACTATAGTCCTTGGAGCCTGACGCCTTTAGCGAGTGGATTGTCCGAAGGCTTCTCGCACACAGGGCGCGCGAATCCTGCCTCGATGAGAACCGCGTGTTTGTCAATAGCCTGTTAATGCGTTAAGCCATTAATCATTGCGAAGGCTCGCTCGCTCGCTCTTGCCTGTCACCGCAAAACCGAAAGCCTCCGACATCCCCTATACCACGTTTATTCGCCAGTGTAGATTAGGTTCCTCGCAATACTTCCATTTTACACACCAAATCGAGCCCGAGAGCCATTTCCACACCCAACTGTCTAGGACTCGGAGGAACAGCACGTCGATATAGTCCGGACGATCCTTTAAGGGATAATGCCGAGACTATTCCAAGGAAGAACGGATATTACCATGAGCTTTTTCCCAGAATTCCAATCCACAGTGACGAGATTGGCCAAAATGAAAAAATTAAATAAATTTTTTTAAAAAATCATATTAAGATTTTTCAAAATGGTATAAAATTTTTTAAAAAGTAAGAAAAAACTGGATTGTCGAGTTGGGATTCCGAGGTAGAACGGATACCATGAGCTTGTATCCCAAAATTTTAATTCACAGCGACAAGATCAGCCAAAATATAAAAAAAAAAAAAAATCATTTTCGAATTGATTTTTCTCGATTTTTTTTTTTTTTAATATAATTTAGCTATTTCGGTCGATATAAAATTTGCATAGACAACGACAGCAATGTAGTTGTAAAAAAAACTGAAAAATTGATGCAAAACGTGGCTTTTGGGGGAGGAAAAAAAATCGTGACGAATTCTTTGGACTGGATTATTATCGAAACGATGAAAAGGATGATTCGTGGTAGGAAAAAAAAGGCAGTGAATAAAAAGTGAATGAAGGAAAATAAAAGGTCCGGCTGTGGGAATTGAAACGATGGTCTGGTTAGGCCGAGCATTCGGACGTTCTTGGCTTACAAATGACCGAGTGCGAGGAGGCTAGAGTGGCCGAATCATTTTATTTTTATTTTCGCACCTTTTTTATTTTCTCTGAACCTCGTGCAGTACGTAAACTCAGCGACAGTGGATGCAGGACCGTAGCACCACGAGCTTTCGGCACGGTTGAGTTAAATTTAAATACCACGTACTCGGAAAGATACAGCGCGAGAAAGAGAGTGGGAGGGACGAGGAAAGGGAAACGAACGAGATTTGAGCAAGCTTCTCGTCACATCGCGAGCGATCCCGGAGTTCAAGGACGGGGGATGCTCTCGATTTATACTCGACACGCTGATCCTCCTGACCCCGCGGTCGTACCCGCCGCGAAATCCCGCACGCATTTACTTACTTACCCTCCAATTTCTGCCTCTCAACATTTCAACCAAACGCATTCCTCTCCTTTCCCTATCAAAACATATTATACAATCGTCACCCAAATATCCCAACAAAAAACAATCTTTCGGCATAGCCGATCAACGATAATAGCAATTATTACCCTTACCCGTCGAAACTGGGTCATTTTGACCCCAAAAACTTTCTCTCTCCGATTTTTTTGCATTTCATTTTTCATTTTCGTAACAAAAAAAATGAATCTCGGTCCATAAAGTATGGATAATTTCTTATAAGAACGGCCTCGGGTCAAATTGACCCAATATGTACTTAAAGGCTGCATGCACTCGCATATACGATACGCGTGATGACAAAAAAAAATAATTCGTTCCATACATACTCATCATAATTAATAATAATTATTAATTTCAATTATTAGAAAATATTTCAACGAATTTTTTTTTTTCCGTCTAAATTAAATATTCACTTTAGATTATAAACTTTCAACTTAATTCAAATGTGTATTTTCAATTTAATTCAAATTTAAAATTTAACTTGAAACTGAAATTTATATTTAAATTAAATGAAATTTGAATTAAATTAAATTTCAATTAAATTCAAATTCAATTAAATTTAAATTTAATTTAATTTAAATTTAATTTAATAAATTAAAATTTTTAAGACTTGTTTTTTTCATTTTGAATGGAGAAAAAAGTTTTTTTTTCAATTTATTATTATTTATTATTATACATTGAATGGAAGAAAAGTTTTATTTTCATGTGAATTTATTTTGGAGACTGGAAAGGCTTCGGTTCGATCGAATGGGTACGGATCAATAATAAGATTGTCAATTAATCAATAAAATGAGAGAAAAAAAAAAGAAAAAATGAAGGAATTCGGGCTGGATGGCGGTAGAAAATAATATTGCGACAAGAGAGTAGCAAAAGAGGACAAACGAGTGAGGTAGTAATTCGAGGAGAATGGAGAGAATCGGTATATTCTGAAATAAACCCTGGAGCTTTTGCGCGCGGGGGGACGAGGATGAGAAAACGTTGTTGGCGGTGGTGGGGGGCGCGGCCGGAACGTCGTACGAGAAACGTGCGAGCGCGGGAGTATTTGTATAGATATGCGCGCGAATAGTCTTTGCTTTTTGGGAGCAAGGAGGCGATATGACGATCGGGACTTTGGTATATCGCGCGAGACACACACATCTCCCCAGACTTATGTGTGTGGATCGCAGTGAGGAGGGACCGAGAAATGGGAGAAGGAAACTGCGGGTGGCACGCGCTATATAGAAATACAAACGAGAGACGAGGAGACTCGAGGAAATCGGGAAAGAGAAAGAGAGCAAATAAAAACTAGCAAAATACCATACAGGCCGTCCCGAAAGTTTCGCTGAGCAATCGGATCAGCCAAATTTCATTTCCGTTTCGAATTATTACGAGAAAAAAAATATTTTTTCTTTTTTTCCCTCATTTTTTCGTTAATTAATTCAATATTAATAAATTACTGTGAATAATGAGGGAGAGGGAGGATCGAACGATGGCTAATCGTCCTCAAGGATGCAAAAAAGTTGGTGCGACCTCTGGCGATCGATTTATCGAGCCTCAAGGGCGCAAAAAATTTTTTTATCCTACTCTTTTCTTGGAGATCCGGCCACGTGGCCATCCGGGAATCTCAGGGCTCGTGACTTTCGGGACACACCGTTTATACTCATGTGTATCAGAGAATATACGAATATAAGCTCGAGAGGATGGTTGCTCCACTATTTATAGAGTTCTATTCGTTCGAGTTGGGCTTATTTCTCGGATGCCGTATACACGCTCGATCTACCAGGGTTGGGAACGCATTATTATGGTAAACTCGTCGTCGTACCAGCAGGAGCTTTCACGTCTCGAAGAGACGATGTTGCACGATCAATTCGTTTATTATCCTCCAAGTTTATTGTGCTTCCGTAGCCGATTAACTCGTCTATAGTCAGCAGATCGAAACCGCCTTGGCATTCTCTACACAAACTTTCAGCAAACTGCTCCAGCATCAATGGCATTCGTCCGCACCGCATTTTTTACAATATTTTCAAACAGAGTCTACTGACGAATAGACGGACGAGAAAATTTTGTCTGAAAATATCGAAATTTCGTTTGGCACGTTGAACTAAACGTTTTTTCTTTTTTTTTCGTTTTTTAATAAATCCAAAAATTTGGTCATTGTAGCGAGAAAAATTCTAGTGAGTCTCTTCGAAAGGTTCTAATTGTGAATTTAGCTGACAGTTCCGTTAGGAACCAAAAACATGGCCAAAATAAGGAAAATTTTGAAATTGTCGAAATATATTTAGTTAATCGTGTTCAAAAAGATATCCCCAAGTTTTTCAACCAAATTTCATTTCCAGTGTGTAAAATTTAATTTTCCACGAGATTCTGAACGAAGAGACAACGTGTGTGTGTGTGTGTGTGTGACGATTAAATGATTTGCCGACTTGATAATCCGTGGAGGCTATAGTCTCGTTTAAATCCGGATTTATTCGTCGCCTTTGATACGCGCATAGTCCCCTGACGATAAAAATTCAATCTTACAGGCCGAGCGAGTAGATATCTGTATCGAGAGCAGTCTCTTTCTCTTCGCTCGCAACGAGATCGAGCCGACACACGGAGCACCATTTTTTATGAGCTTGAAAAAAAATGTTTTTACGAAAAATACATTTTTCCACATTCCCATGAGTTCGTAATTTCTTGTTCTCTTTTGTTTGTTTTTTTTTCGAAATTTTGCCAACGAAGCTTCGCGGCTTTTGCCAGCACAAAGTGCCGCATCGCAAATGTTCGGGTGCGTACGGAAAGGGGAACGTTGAGCGCTATTCTTTGTCGCACGCACTCGTTTTTCATCTCGGGAACGCCACCAACTCCATTCATGAATGCATCGCGACGCCCTGCACTCAATATGCGGCGAGAGCCGGCCGCCCGAGAATTCATTCTCGCCGAGATTTATGATTGTTCGTTGTCGTCCACGATACCAACTTTTGCCCGCAACACTTTATGTACAGCGGACGCGATTGAGTCGTATCTTTGGCCAATATCGCACGCTCACTTTCCACCGAAATCCGAGCCAGTTATCGAATCACGTTATTATGGCCAATTGACATTTTTGTAGACACGCCCACCAATCATTCTCGCTGTTGGAACATTTTTCCTATATTTACCACTCGGTCCCGGCTACGTTGCTTTTTTCACAATCACCGTGAGCTATAAATTGCAAAAAAAAAAACAATCCATAACATCGTTTTACACTGTTCTGTCTCGATGATGCATTCTCGGTCCGTAGGAAAATCGAAATTTCATCAATTTCTCGTCGTATTTCGAAAATTTCGAAAGTTAATATTTCTAGCATCCAAAATTCAAGGTTTTTGACACTTGGACGAAATTCCAGGACGGAAAAATTGTGAATTTCATAGGTTCTCGGTTTCGTATACCCATCAAGAGAAAATAATATAAAATGTCGGTGCTCTAGAAAATTCTAGAAAATACATAGTCATTTTCCATTCATTTGTCAAATTTTCCCCATTTTTTTACAAATTTTCACGTTTTTCTCGAAATTCCCACATTTTTTGTCAAATTTCCACATTTTTCTCGAACATTCCCACATTTTGTATCAAATTTTCAAGTTTCATGTCAGACTTTCAAATTTTTCCATATTTCGCTGAATTTCGACATTTTTAACCGAATTTGAGATGAAAAATCATCATCGTGCATTTGATCAAGCTCTCAAAAAGACGATACGGTATAAATCAATGATCTCGTAGCTCGAAATAATTAGGTCTCCGGTGTCGAAGTAGGAATTCAATCTGCCCCAGTGTCCTGGAACTCGAGTAAAAAAATAATAATGAATTGTTATTGAAAAACGAGTGGAGCGAGCCGTTGCGATTAGTAGGAAGAATTTATGTATCTGCATTTGGAAATAGCTCGAGAAATATTGAAAAATCAAGAAGGAAATGTATCGGAGGATACAAAAAAGGAAAATGAGTATTTGGATAAGTAGTTGGTTGGAGCGCGTTGAACTTAATTCATGTTCAATGACTCGTAAAACGAGAGTAGAATATACAAGTCTCGGTGGAATGATAAATATTATAGTCGAATTTATGATATTGCTGTGCTCTGCGGTGCGTCGCGACTGAGGCAACAACAACGACACGGCCGCTGCGTCATTTCATTTATTTAGCTGATCTCTCAATAGTTATCGCCGGAGCCTACAAATCAAAAGCTGCCAATATCTGAATAAATTTTCTTTTTCTCGCGCGTATTAAGTTTTGCGCCAAGTAACGCACTTGCGATTTTGTTAACCGATTCTTTGGCTACTCGCCCGAGCTCTCGTTCGTTCCCACTCTTATTAAACGTTCTCTCCGGTTCCTGTAATAAGCGAAACGCCGTCATTCACTCCCACGTAACTTTAACACGCGCTTATGTAGCATAACGCACGCGAGTTTACTGAGATCCGCCGACAATCATTTTCCATATGGGCCAATTCCATTCAACTCTCCCTAAGAAATTTATCGCCAATTTGTTCGATCGTTACTTTTTCATCAATTTATTTCATTATTTTATTCGAGCGTCAAATCGGACTTGACGAATTCATTTTTCGATGCTCTGACCATGACAGCGAAAACCGAGCGATTTAATGGAGTTGGATCGATCAACGTCACTCGATATTTCACCCAATTTGACATTAAAATCAATTAATTCAATTTAATGCTGAAATTCCATCGAAGCAGTAGCTCGTTCGGGCTGTTATGCTGAAATAACAAATTTCAAATCCAAATATATCGACGTGGGGATTAAAACAATTTATGGAATATTTCCATTAGTGCGTCGAAAAAAATCACTCACTCGAGCGCCAATCCATACGAAAATGAAAATTTCAAATAACAACGAAAAACAATGGGGGAATTTTTCTTTTCAATTTTTCTTCCATACAAAATGATTTGCGCGTCTAAGTTCATTGGAATAAATTGTTAAAAATTGACTAAAGTATCACATACTCTAAATTCAAGATCGTTCGAGATAATTTTTATTTTTTATATAAAAACGAACATTTCGGAAAAATGTTGGGATCGATTTTCTCGAAAAATTAAATAAAGCTTCTTCGATGTCACGTAAAAGCGTATGCAAAGTTTTGAGAAGCTTCGCCATTTATAAATCGAAATATTAAATGTTGGACAAAATACTAAAAATTGTGATATTAATAAATAAATATCTCGACGACTGGTGAAGCCTCTTAAAATAGCACAAGCCATAAGATATCATTATTTTCTTTACACAGTGAAAATTTGAAGGAATTTTATCGATAGAAAATTTTGCATGCATCGTCCTCAAAAATCCATTCATTTAGTAATCATTAATAATTCTTCAAAAAATAAAAAAAACGATTCGTCACTTTTGTGATTGTCGAAATGTCTTCGAGAGAGACAGAGAGAAGAAATCTTGTTCCTGGACATAAGCAGGGCGCGGATTGTGTGACTATATTTATACGTATAAGCGTACGAGCAACTGCAACGTGGATGCATAATCGTGTAGGGAGGTGAAGTTCGTGAATCTGATGGACGGTGGTAAGATGTGAGTGAAAAAAATGGCAGCAAAAATGCCAAAAAATCGTGAGACCGATTGAAAAAAAAAGAAAAAAGAAAAGCAAAGAAAAAAAAACATTTCTAAAATTCTTGGACTCGATGCCGAGTAACGAGGGCAAAATAAAAACGAAACGGTGCGGGCACTCGTTGAAATAAATGAAGTAACCAATTAGAGACAAAATGATACGAACTTTCGTTCATGTCGAGCATCAGCTGGCTGGTGGGTCGCGATAAAAAGCAAAAAAACGAAAAAGCAGCACGAGTTTGGAAAAGTGAGTGGAAAATCCCGCGAAATTCCGGGATAATGAAAGAGAGACGAGTTAATAAGAAGAAGAAGAAGAAAAATCGAGGCGAGAAAGAGAAAACTGAGTGCGGAGATCCCAGAGAATTGTCTCGTCGTCATTCACCTAGTGGCTCGACCTATACATTGAACTTACAACACGCGCACGCCACACACGTCTATATGGGGTTAAAAGGCTTTAAAGCTCCGCAACCGGAATCGAGAGCCTGAGAGGGGGGGTAAAGGGGCAGGGGGGGGGGGGAGGGGTATAAGATAAAGAATGAACAAGAGGAAGAAGAAGTGAGATAGCCACAAGCATCAGCAGCGCGAAGCACCGACAAAGAGGATTACTATTTATAATCGTGGGTACACACGCGGGATGTGCCTCTAACCGGACGCGAGCGATGAGGAGAGCAGACCAGTTTCAAGGGAGCAGATCTCTCTTCTCCAACTCATCTCCGGCCGATGCACAATGCACCAACAGCCAACCATTGGGGCAATGTATTAATAATGGACTGCAGTAAAGAAAAAGGACACTGCACACCACGAGCAATGGATGGAAATGCCACGAATTAAAAGCGACATGGAAAACGAGAAGATCAAGAGGCAGAAACTGCGAGAGAGTCGCAGAAAAAAATAGAGGATTTTATTTCTTCCCCTTGGGCCCATGATTAGCTTTGGGGGAATCTATAATTCTCGACAATGTGGGCCAGGTAGTGTTGAAAAGGTCAATTGAGTCAATTCATAAGGACATTGTATGCGAAATCTAAATAATAAAAATTATATATCAATATTTATGATTTGACCATTTTTTTATAATGAAATGGGTGTGAGCTGGTTGTCTCGGTGCAGCGATCGTTACTAGAGAAATAAAAGATCGAAAGCGATGATAAAATGATTATTAATAAGGACGTTGTCGCAATTTTCGCATATCGCAATTTTCAATATTTTCTCATAAAAGCGCCTCTGTTAAAAGTTGCAATTTTCAACATTTAATATTTCGATTTCTAAATGCTGGAGCTTCTTAAAACTTTGCATACATTTTCAAGTAACATCGAAGAAACTTTATTTAATTTTTCAAAATAATCGGTCGTTAAATTTTTTTCGAAATTTTGGTTTTTATATAAAAAATACAAATTACCTCGGACGATCCTGAATTTAGTATCTCGTTCTTTGGTCAATTAGTTATAATTTTTTTCAATCAAATTTGGCTCGTATGTGGGAAAAAACTGAAAAAAAAAATTTACAATTGACCTCGTGGCCGTTCAACAGGAAAAACTCGTGCATATGATAATTAAAGTAATAAACCCCGAGACACCAATATGGGGTTCGAATCGAAGCGAGCCTGGCGCCTGCTTCGGAAATAATTTAGAAAAAAAAAAATGACACGCACGTATACGAGAAGAGAGAATGCGTGAGATAAAAAGGACCGAAAGTTATGTCGCCGAGGTGAAAATCTGTAGGATGAAAAATGTCAATCCTTCGTTCTCTCTTTCTCTCGTGAATTTCTAATTTTGTACTCGGGGAATATAGCGAACTCTTGAGCCGCATAGTGTCGTCAGCTCGCGTGCTTGGGCTCGAGCTAAGCGCATATCATTTCGAGGAGCATATTCTCTCTCCCTCTCTCTGGAGATGCATATGCGAAAAGCGTTTCTCTGATATTCTCCCCCATCTATATCTGTTTCTCTCAGTGTGCATCTCTTCTGTCGTTTCATACATGCGCTAAAATATAGTTATGCCTTTACACTCTCTCTCTCTCTCTCTCTCTCTCGCTCTCTTTGCTCATATTCCGTGAGTTGGGAGATGGCACTCTCGCGTTCCGAAAGACGACTGTGGGGACTCATTCATAAGAAGAGAAGAGGACACAAAGTTAGATGAGGTCGTTCCTGCAGCGAAGAAAACAGGGCAAAGGAGAAAGGAGAGGAAGAGCGAGAGACGACGAAAAGGAGGAAAAAGGGATGAGGGAAAGGGGCAAGGAGATGATAAAGAAAAAAATAAGAGGAAAACGAGGACAAGAGGCTCAGTGTGGACGAGTCAGACTGAGAGAAACTTTGTGTCAGGGATGAAGAAAAGGAAGAGAAAATGAAAAGAGAGGAGAGGAGGGAGCGCCGGAAATGCTCGCGAGCCAATGTTCATTCACGAGTGGATCAGCCAGAGTCTGCTTCGCTCTTTCCCGACCGGCTCTCGTCTTCTTCCTGCTCTTCTTCTTCTTCTTCTTCTTCTTCTTCTTCTTCTCGCTCGTATATTGCCAGCCAGAGCTGGCGGTGCTCAACCCTCGTACACGCTCCTTGTTGTCGTCGTCCCGACGACATGTTCCCTCTCGGTCCACAGCCCAACGAGAACAAAACCTCTGAATACGCCATCATCGCTTCTCCATGAATTTGGCTACTCTAACCACGCGCCTTCTCACTTTTATCCTCCTCGCCGCTCTCCCATGCAGTACCACTATTGCCAAACATAAATCTTCTCCTCCCTCACACACCAAATTATATCCAGCCAACACACTATTTTCAATTATTTTCTTTTTTTATTCCATCTTTGTAACTTTTACTCTTTTTCCACTGTACCGAGAGCATTTATGTCGGGCCTAGGCACTTGATATTTCTCGTCAGGGAGAAACGGAGAGAGATAAATATTCATTAATATTTTTATGCCCTGGATTAATCCATAGAGCAAATTATAACAAAAAATGTGAAAATTAAAAGAAATATTTCTAATGAAAATGAAAAATGGAAAAAATTGAATGACCGATTAGAATGGAGAGAAAAAAAAGGTCATCGCACGCATAGCAAACCATAAAAAGTAAATTTTGTTGGATACGTCAAAGGAAACGATTTTTTTTTCATAATTCCAAAAATTTGGTCATTCCAGCGAGGAAAATTCTACAAAATCTTTACGGAAGGTAACTTTTTATCATTCCAATCGAAAATATAGCCGACAGTTAATTAATTTATTGGCGAAATAACGAAAATTTTAAAATTATCCAAAAAATATTTAGTTTATCGTGTTGAAAAAAATATGGCGACGTTTTTCAAAAAAATTTCATTTCCAGTGTAAAAAGAGGACGTCACACTGTCCCAAAAGCCAAAAGGCCCCAAACACACAAAGCACAAAAGTGAAAAAAAAATGTATAAAAATCAGAGAGATAGAGAGAGAGAGAGAGAGAGAGAGAGAGAGAGAGAGAGAGGAGTGATGGTCTCTATGGACCACGGGAGATGATAGTATTTCTTGACGATATTTTGCTGTAACGTGTTTAGCACGTACGAAAGTGAAAACGCCATAATATGTGAGAGGCGAATGATTTTCTGCTCGCCTGACGTCGCGGCCTCGCATGGAATTCGATCCTACAATTCGCTCTTCGCATGTTATTATTTTTTTTCCTCCGTTTGCTATGAGCGAGCGCGCGGCCGCGAGAGAGGAATTAGAATGAGCCAGAAGAAATGTTGGGTTATACCCAGTCGCAGAGACAACCGCGCGGACGACTCACAACACTCATTGTTCTTGTCTCCGCGTCTTCACTTGCACACTTTTGCTCGGACCGGAATAGAATGCTGTATCCTCTCCGAACTCTCATGTGCATCGTCTTACACTCACTCATATTAATTTTCCTACTAGAGGGCGCGGGTGATGCTGCCTCCGAGGCATTCCTCGAGTTTAATTCAACGATGCAGCTTGCGACTTTTTAATTTCAATGTTTTTATCGAGCGACGAGAAAATTTTGCTGCATAAAAAAAATTCAGCCATTTAGATTGGACGAGAAATTTCTACCAAAATTTTCGTAATGAAAAAATGTATAATAAAAAATAATTATTGGGGCGATTAATAAAAAATTCACGACTCGAGAATAGGAAACGCCATTTATAAATTAGCGTGGGTGGGCGAGCATGGCTTTATTTTGTGGGAGATAATTACGGCAGAGTCCCTGACCGTAGCGTGGAAAAACGACGAGAAGTTGGAGCAGCAACAGGAGGAACAAGTAGGAATTCCGTTAGTAGGAAATGTTAGAATTTCCAGTGGCTAGTCCGTTGGCCCGCGTCGTCGCGTTGATTTAAACTGCCATGCGTCGAAGCGAATACACGTTTCGGCGAGGCACGATGCGTGCGTCTCCGTTTCATTTTCTTCCTTTTTCCTTGTCCCTGGGAAACTCTGTATGGACGAATACTCAGAGAAATCTCGTTCTTGTCGTCTGCTCTCGCTTGCATTCTCTCCCGGCGTTCCCGACGCTCTGCGACGACAAGGCGAAGCCTTCGTCGTCGAGGATATCCGAACGAACTCTCCCCCGATTATTCCCAGTCCTCTGCCTCGCTGGAGCTTTCGTCCAAGTCTCACTCAATGCAATCGCCTGGTTCGTCTGCCGGACGTACTCCTGACTCGTTCCACTTGCATCCGGGCACGGAGTTCCCTCTCCAACTCTCGATATTTAGTGCAACGACGGACAAAACCAGGAGAAAACTTTCTGGACGATCCTGGCCCACAGCTTTCGAGATTTCTAGCGATTTTCATCGCCTCCTTTCTTGGGAAGCTATAAAAATCGGAGTCTCTGGTAATTTCGATTAAATCGACAAAAAAAAAAAGAAAACTGACAAACACGAAGCAAAGCCAATAATTATTGAATATTTAAGTTTGCTTCTCTCGCTCCCTCTCTTCCTTTCTCTTCTCCGTGATCGGACATGGACCTATCGGGACAAAAGTCCCTCGCGGTGGCAAAAAATGTCTCGAGACATTTTTTCTCACGGTGTGTTTGTTTTTTTTGTTTTTTTTTTTTTTTTTTCCAAACTTGTTTGAATAACACACCTAATTTTTCGAGATGGTTGGGGGAAATCGAAC